>WBMW01006454.1:0-53762 GCA_013396635.1 Penelope pileata | reverse complement strand
TTTTGTGTGTGTGTGTGTGTACATAAATGTAAGAATATTTTTAAAGGAAAAAATACCTGGTCTGCCCTCTGCTGTTTCTGTCTGTCTTCCAAGAAATGCACTGATTTTTACTTGAATTCAGAAGACAAATCTATGCATATATACTATTACTCAGGTAAACTAGTCCAGGTGGATACTCAGTTGTCAGCAGCAAAACTGTGTCCCCTGCAGTCTATGGCTGAGCACACTTTTTCGTAGCAATAGTTGTGTTTTTTAGTTGGTGTTGCTTCACTCACCTCAGGCTCTATGACTGTAATGGGGCTATCCCTTGCAAATACTTCAGTTGATTCCCTCCATATACAGTCTGCAGTCACTTTGAAGCTATAATTGTGACATTTTGGCCTAATCACTTGTGTCGTGTTGTTGAAAATCTGACGGCTGTTTGAAGTAGCAATTTTGATTTTCAGTGCAGCATCGACTCGATCCACTACAGTGTAAGTGCCTATACTTCCGTCATCAAATCCAATAATAATATTTAAATGTCTCTGTGACAGTGCAAGGAAAGTGGGAGTTTTATAAAGAGAACAGGCACCGATGTTTTTGCCATCCGCTAGCCTCATTACAATTAAACTAGAGATTGCACCGTTGTCATCATCTTCTTCACTGCGAAAACAGATGTACACAAGATAGCGGCCATCTCGAGACAGCCTTTGCCGCCAGATGATACCTGGAGCGTGAACCACACGAAGTTTTCCACTGTGTAAATCAAGCACATTGATGTTCTCATCACCACGGGTTATAATTCCTAGCTTGCCATTTGGAGACATTTCAAAGTCTTCCAAATTTTTTAAGAAATTCGTAGGCAGTTGTACACGTCTGCAGATGACTTCCTCTGTTAGGCTCCAGATGTTCACAGTTTCAGTAGATGTTATAAATACTATAATATCTGGGCAATCTGGAATCAGTTTGATATCCACAATGTTTGCACCATCATCGCAGCAAAACTTCTTGGTTATACTGCCTGTCCAGAGACTCACCGCCAACACTTTATTCTTTGCCATTCCGACCACAAATGTATTTGCAGTTGTTATAAATGCATTCTGTAAGGCAACTAAAATATTGCAGACCCTATGACCTGTGGCCAGTCGCCAAACTCTGGATGCATTTTGCTCACAGAGGGAGACTACAAATTGGTCATTATGAGTAATCATTAGCTCTGAGATTTTCTGTCCATTAATGCGAAAGATGTTTTCGCCACTAACAGTGTGCCATACATACTGGCTGCATTTATCATCTGATGTAATCATGATCTCTCCAGAAGAGGTCAGCACGCAGTTTTCAACAATACCTTCATGCTTGAACACAGCTTCAATAAATCCAGTGCTGAAGTTCCACTTGTGGACAGAATCTGATCCATCCAATGTGTATATTAATTCACCTCTAGCTGGCAACACCAGCCTTTGGATAGGTTTGCCAGATTTGTCAATATTGGACATAGCAGTTATGATGTCTATATCCCAAATAGAAAGGACACCACTGGTGGATAAGGATAGCAGCATGTTATGGTGATTTGATTTAATTAGCCTGACTATAGTTCCTGAGATTTCCTGTAAGCTTGCCATACATTGTCCTGTATCTCTTCTCCAAACAAAAATGGCTGAGGTATTTTCCATTGAAGCAATTATACAGTTGCCATTTTTGGACAACACGGCAGATATAAAGCGCTCATTGTGTTTAGCTCTAAACTTTTCGGCCACCTTCCACACACGAGTGTCAAGAAGCTCAATGCTGAGAGCCTTACAAATTAAAATTGCACTTTGGTCTTCAGAAAGCTCTATGCTGACAACCTCACTGTCTTCTCTCCTGCAGTCAAAGTCATCTGTAAGCTGGGGATTTGCAGTCTCCTCCATATTCCAAACAGAGAGGCTGCCCTCATTGTCCACCATCACCATTTCTTGGGCTGTGTCTAGAATGAGAAGGAATTTCACAAATCCACCAGAAAACTCAGAGGTCACGGTGGCCAGCTTCTCTCCGCTGCCTAAGTGAAAAATGGTTGTGGTGTTCAAATACTGTCCACAGAAGGCATAAACTCCATCCGGAGAACACTGCACACAGGTTACCTCATACCAGCAGTGGAAGTGATAGAGAGGCCAGCCATAAAGCAGGTCTATTACAGTGACGTCCTTGCTGGCCTCTAGCCATGCAAGTGCATGGTTGACTGATAACGTAAACCCATTTATAAAACTAGAGGTTCCCCCTAATCCACAATGTTTTGACCCCTTAATTTCCACTTCAGACAAAAGACAGGAATTTATGTTATCATATATCAAAAGAGTGTTTTTTGTTGTAGCCACTACAAGATGTTTTTCATCACTAGTAAGTTTCATCCCTAAGATAACAGATGGAGAGGTTGTAATCTGCCTCAGTAGCTGGCGAGTCTCTACATCCCAAGTGCTGATGGAGCCGTTTTCCAAAGCAGAGATGATTGTGCTGGGATTAAAAGTAGGCAAAATTTCAGTGACATGCATGTAACTGGATGATAGTGGCAGGCGCTCGGGGCTGTAAGTCACGTCCATGGAAGAATGCAAAGGGACGATAGAGCAGTACTTGGGCCCATCCTTGTCGCATTCTAAGAGGAGATGTCTGAGCTTAGGTAATGAACTTACTACTGGCAGAAGCCTCTGTTGCAACTCAGCAGAGAGTGAGCCTGGGTATTTTACTACTTTGAACTTTATACTGCGGAGGGTACTGGCCAGAAACTTCAGTTCCTTTTCCTGCGAGTAAGTGTAAGCCAGTTCTATGTCAGAAAGTGCTTTATCAAACTGCCCTATTCTAATCATGGTGTACAGCCAGCTGAAGTTCATAATGACTCCATACAGCAGATCATCCATTCTTCCACATCTTGTCAAGTGATGAATAAGCTCTGTCATTTTTCTATGATTGATAAAAAAGATATCAGGCTCTAATGGATTGCACTGAAAAACCCATGGCTGATCAGGTGCCTGCCTGTCAAAAGCAATCTGATCCACGCAGTGCTTTTCTTCTTCATTCAGGCCTCTACTGTCATGGTCAGGGCAACTGTTTGAATATTGGTCATTGCTGTAAAAAGGTTTTCTTCGTCCGCCTGACCAGACACCAAGAAAATATTCTGCCATGATTGTGTGCATTTCCTGCAAATCTTCTTCATTGTTCAGATACAATTTCTGCGCAATTAGTTGCAAGTGCCTGTTTGCCCAAAGAAGAAGTGTAACATTTTTCACTTGTCGCTCTATTAAGTATCCCTGTAAGCCCTCCTTAAGCCTTGCAATGTATATGTATGGAATTCTCAGTGGGTTACCTTCTCGGATACTCTCACTTACTTCGTACATAACACTGTTGTCAAGGGCCAAAATATCTTCCAGTTCCATTTCACTCAGGCCGGATTTGGACATAGTGATGTAGCCAAGTGCTCTTGACAGTAGTCGTGATCCACACTTATTTTCCAGTGACCAAAATAACTGCTCTATGCTTTCATGTACAGTGACACAGAGGGAGGACTCATCCACATCTTTGTGAGACCTCCAGTTCTTGACCTCCCTGAAGGTTAAGTTCACAAACATAGGCAGTGTGCACTTGGAGAATGCTTCATTGACATAGATTTGTTGCCCTGATGTTACTTTTCTTTTAACTCGTAGCAGCTGATGTTTCAGTACTTGGCTACACATCTTTCTGTCCCTTGCAGTCAATTCAATGTAGTTGTCTTCTTCATGAATAAGGCACCTCAGTTTTTGCAGGATCCCATGCTTGTTTGGCAGTGTTGATAAAATTATCCGTACTGAACGGGGAAGGTGAATGGGAAGCCACCAAAGCTTCCTAGCATCATCACTATCTGTTAGCTGTTCTAGGGCATCAAATATTATAACCAATGGCTTGTGGAATGAAGACTCATTCAAGAGATTTATGAACAAGTCCCGGAGGTCATGAATCTTTTTTGGGTAACTTTGCACAAGGCAACGATAGTTGACTGCTAATTGTTCACAAATGCTTTGAAGTATATTCCTCAGATCTGTACTTGTTTCAGTGGATCCCAAAAATCTTATAACTACCACAGGGTCAGAATCAGGTCCCATCTCTTCTTGCAGCCAGGAATAGGCCTAAAATACAGAGCACAATTTAGTTAGTATCTAAATGAAGCACAGTAACAGAGTTTATAAATAGCAATTGCCTGTATATAAATAAACATTTTAAACGTGACTGGTTGAATGGAAATGCTCTCACTAGTAGAGTTTGAGGCTGATTTTGATTTACGTACACTGGATGAAGTTTTCATTATATATTATCTTTGTGTAGTCCAGGTAATATCCCCAAACACTAAGACCCAGATCTACAAAGAGGCTTAAGCCTACGGGGACCTGAGCAGAATTTAGTCCATAAATCCCAAGGTACTCTTTTCAAAATCTGTTTCACTTCTGAAAGTCTGTAGGTAGATGTTCTTATAAATAATAATAATAAACTTCCTTACACACTAAGCGATGTCATCTTTGGCCAGGCAGACTAGCTTGGCATCTAAGTTTGTTAATATTCATTCCCAGCTGAGTATAAATGCACGTCCTGACGATTTTGGTGAACAGGGATGGGAATACAGGATTGTAGTTTCCTAGCTGGTTACCTTAATTCCTGGACCAATAAAGTGCACTGTCTCTTGGTGTGCCTGTGACTCCTTCATGCTGCCATAATGGATAAAAAGATATGCTAACCAAAAAACCAGCAAATATTTCTTGCTGTTGTTTTGGTTAGTATACTCTAAGCAAGTGAGGAATGTGGCTCTAAATCCTCTCAGTCTGTGCAGGCTAACGCACTCAATTCTCTCAAAAAGACTTCAAGCGAGTCTTTTCACCTCGCTTGAAGTTATGACAGAATATTTTAACAGAAAAACATAACCAGAACCTCTAGGTGAATTTATGTAATGAAATGAGATTTTGAGCTGCAAATCCTGATTTCTTGTGGGCAACAAATGTGAATTTACAGGAAGTCACATTTTGGAATGATAGGATTTTAAACATTATTGTTCCCTTCTGTATTTTCTTCTGGCTGATACGGCTGTTTCCAACCTACTGTGCCAAATTCTCTGAGCACCCTGCAGGGAACTCAAAGTTGTGACTTCCAGCTAGAGAACTAGGCTTAGAGATGCCAGCTTGATTTTTTTTGATTTTTTTTTGATTTTTTTTCTGCATCTAGTCCTGTGTTGTACAGTGTTTCCCATCATGTCCCTGTAGCACTCAGCTCAGTGACTGAAGCAGCATGTCAGATAAACAAGCACAGGTATTTTTGCTGACAGACAGATTTCGGGTAAGTGTATTTGTAGCAAGTGTATCAGACTAATTCTGGTGCAATTTCTGAGGAGAACATTAAACAAGATAGCATGCCTTGGAAAAGCATGTTGTATTTGTGAATAAAACCAGAAACAGAATGATGTTTAGACAGTTCCAGGTTCATAGGACTTTGGCATAACAAAAGGAAAAAAGGTCATTCTAAAATACATATCTATAATTTAGAAATATGTTGATCCCTTCCAGCTTTTTGAAAGCTCTAATAAACCTCTTTTGTTTCACTTGGGTATATGATACAGACCTGTTGTTATTAAGAGGTAGAGTCTTTTTCTGAACACAAATACAATAATAAGCAGTATGGCAGTTTTATAATCTTTATTTTACATATTGAAGGCTGACATATTGTCAATAGGAAGAATGAAAACTAAGCTGGCCTTCATGCACAAAAGCTCCTGGTATCACCATTCTATGTAAGGTATTTATTTACCTTCTTTGCCACTTCGGCTAATAAAAGAGTTTTCCCTGTGCATGGTCCGCCGTATATGATAAGAGGGTTAATGTGTCCTATTTTGCTAGGTAGAACATACTTGTGAACTATGTTTAATGCCTCACATCTGTATTCATAAAAAGTGGAGTATGTTTTACATAGTGATGAATGTTGAAGAACTTCATCATACAGCAAGTCTGTCTCGGTGTCAAAATTCTGCTGCACTGTTGCCTGGATTATATCGATCATGTCTTCATAGAATTGTTTACCAAGTCCTTCAATGTAATGATTCTCCACTTCTTGGGAGTACCCCAGTTTCATGTCACAGTGAGTGACGGATGTGTACACTCTCAGATTGGAGGATGCAACGATGGTAGGAATGAATTCATCCCTGAGCTTGATCAGTTTCTCAAGGGCTTCAGGATCTCGTAGAAACTTCCCAGCTGTATGCACCACATCCATGTATTTTCCCATCTCGGGAATTTTAACAAAACGCTCAATGTTGGCAATTTTCCGAATGTAGCAAACACACTTCTTTAGGAAAGCTGGTGTTTGTTTACCCAAGGCAAAGTCAAGTTCATCTTCAATAGCTGAGGACGAAAAGAGAACACAGAGTCTCTGTTATCTTTTCTTTATAAACAGTTCAAGACCCTGCCCCCCACAACATGCAGACTCTTAAATGATTGCATCTGTTTTCTGTAAAAAGCAGAACTGCTGGTTATTTTCATAGGGGTTTCAGTCTCAGGCAAGCATAATGAGCATTTTTTCCTCTTTAATTATGTGAGAGATGCCAACAGAAGTATATTTTCATGTTTGTGGAAAAGTTGATAGAAAAGATAATAAACGAACATAAAGAAATAGTCTGAACTTTACCAGAGGAAAGATATCTCTTTGCTTGGCTGTGTTTCATTTTTCCTTTTTCATACAGCAATTTCACAGCGGTCTTAAAAATCTTCTTAATTTCTTCTGCTATATCTTGCCATTTGTTCTCATTCATGGAGTTTGAAGACGATTCCATCTTTTAAAAATATCCATAGTTAAACAGTAGCTGTAATACACACATCTACAACTTCAGAAAGTAAAGGTCTACTGTTCAAGGTCATAAATAAGATGGTAACAGAAAAACACATACACTAAAAATAAACGAACAAGTTCAACTTTATATACTGCAGATAATCATAATGTATATTCTGTTTTAGAATTATAAAAGCTATCTACTTTCAATATTTTCGGAATTCCTCCTGTAGGCAGCTGATACAATATTCATCAAGAATAAGATTGAGAAAACCTTTATAGATAAAGGGTTTCGAGAACCAAGCCTGAAAAAATGATAATACTTCTAAAAATTCTTTCTCCCGCTAATGAGAAGCTATAATAATAATAATAATAATAATTAAAACTTGGATTTCAAAATTGAAAATGAGCTTCCTAGTACCTGTAATTAAGCACTTCATATTTGAAAAATGTGGGATTTTATCTGACATTACTTCAGTCCATTCATTGCTATAGTAACAGTAATCTTACTGCCATCGGCGAGGGCCTGTAACATAATTTCACTAATCCCTGCAGAGGGTATCTGGTGGATACAACAACGGGGGTTTCTCTCAGGCAGCTGGCAGTCACTGCTGCATTACTTGCTGCAGGTGACGTGTTCAAGGGGTCCCCCATTTTCCTGGCAGCGGGAGGATGCAACAGGAAGAAGAGTGGCCCTGGGTTACGCTCCTCAGCAACTTCCCTGACACGTTCAGAGCAGTATGTCTTTTATCACTTTCAGTGAGTTTATGAGATGTAACTCTGTATTAGCTTTAAGTTATGATCATCCTTTGGTTACTCCTGTTTGTCAGTAGCTTGAAGAAAGGTACGAACCTTTAATGACAAGAAAACCTCAAAGGCTTCAAAGGGATATGGCAGTAAATACACCAGAGTTAACCATTATACTGTATTCAGCTCACTAAACATTTGTGTCAATGTTTTTTAATGTAGAAGGGTAGAATTGAGCCCTAGGTAATACATAGCTTTTATTGTCACCAATTAACAACAAATGAATGTTTTAAAAATGATAATGGTGTTCAAAAATCTTCCATTAAAATGCTGTTTATAAGTCAAAAGTACGGGAGCTGCCTAGGGACCGCATTAGGCAGTTGTCTCACTCACTCTTGCAAAGCTTTTTTCACTTAGAGGAAGTTTTTAAGGAGGTGAATACAACTTACTGTATTCTGGTAGCTTTTCAGCATTTCCGATTTCGGCCTGAGGTAATACGCTGGCGGCACTGCATTCTCATCCCTGCAGTACCACTCTTCTAAAATTCTGGTCTCTAGCTTGGCATCCACGGCAGCATCCAGGATCATTTCAAATTCGGCTGACTCAACTTCCCCCGGGATGCGGATGTTCCCATACTTCTCTCCCAGCAGTCCCTGTGGATTTGCAGGAAAGTAGGGATTACATTTTTCTTTTTAGTGATGTGAAATCCCGCCACAGGATCTGAATTTCTTAAAAACCAGTATGGCAATAGTTTAATGACTTTGAAATTACTAGGCAGAGAAATAGATACAGTGTAAGATGAATTACTGTTGAGAGTACTGCGTTGAGCCCCATTCTAGTATTTTGACCTGACAGAATTTCAAGCAGATGTATTATCTTTCTTAACATTAACTGGTAATAAAAATACAAAGGCATTCAAAGGATGTAATTAAAAAATACCCAACATATTTTCTTATCACAATATTGACTTGTGTATTATTGATTTCCATTAGTGGGCATTAAATACACATGTAAAATTGAATGTGGGAGGAATCCTGTTCTGTAGACGACAGGACAAGGACGCATCTCTGGATTCATTACCTCTTGGCTTTATTCTTTGCTTTCACGGTAATGGAATATAAGATTTTATGTTCTGTTTGATGAAAATCCACATGAAGTTGTGTACAGCTCACATTAATATTATTAAAAATGCGGCTCCTACCGGAAATATCAAGATCGATGCTGTAGAACCACAAATTGCTTTGCTGTCTCGTGTTCCCTCACTGCAAAAAATCTTCAATGTCTTTGCCCCAGCAGCTGTCCAGGAAATGCACAATGGAGCAAGGGAAAACACTTCTGACCAATACCAAATCCCATTTTAGCACTTAAGTGCATCTGTTTGGTATAAATGTAAAGGTCTGTGGAAGTCAATTCCTAAACTGTGTTACCTTCAAAACTGAGGTTTAAGATATTGGTTATAATGCTATGAATACATTTTTTGTCGTTTGCTGTCTATAAATATTATATAAAGAAGAATTGGGAAAAACTTTTTGGAAGGTAAAGCTGTAGGACATTTCTGCATTCTTTCTAGATAATTTTGGCATGTTTCTGACCATCTGATTAATTCTGCATTCAAATCTTGATCCTCAGAAGTCAGTGAGAATTCCCACTTTGTTTAAAATAGAACTTCATTTTTTTTTCTTTCCTCATTTAAATATATTCGGTAAAGATTTTGAGTTAATGAGAAGGAGCACTTAACGTGGAGAGGAAGCAACAGTATCAGCCTCTTGATTTGAATCGGAAAGATCTCTTAGCAAAGTAATGCTAATGCAAATATAGTACTACCATAAAAATGTAAATGACCTTGTTTGTAAATAATAAAAATCTAAATATTCATTACTTTTAAACCACTAATCATAGTGAGAAGCTGTTCTAAACTTCTTCAGCTGTAACTAAACCCTGCAAATCAAGAACTGATGATGATGAAGCTTCACTGATGAGAAAAGCGTGATACTGCAGGCACCCTTCTCTGAATCCAGTTGTGCTGGGAGAAGGTACTCAAGCGGCTCATCCTGCGAGGTGCTGTAGCCTCGGAGTGGAGACATCGGAGCAGATTATGCAAACACTTCCTAATCTGTTTCAGGCAAAATCACCTGGGCTATTTGAGACCACAGCTCACACTTTGTAACCTGACTGGTCTTTGCCTGGAGCAGACTAGGAAGAGCTCACATGAACTGCAGTGCTGGCTCTGACAGTGGTTGGCCTGACATCCCTATAATTTTGGAATTCTGAAGCCACAGAGGTTAAACACAATGTAACGTTATTTTCCTTCTTTTTTCAAGTGAGGTTAATAACTCTATGGTGCTGAACTTGCACATTCAGAGAGATGTAGCAATCTCATAAATTTCTCTCAGTGGAGCTTTGCTATGCAAATTTTTCAATTACCTTGAATATCAATTCAGTAGGCTACACTTTTTCTGAACTTAAGTCCAATGGATAGCCTGAGCAAAGATCAATAGCTAGGCCATTCATTAACAATATTAAAATGTCAATGTTAAAAACTCTTGTTTTAATGTACTGCATTTAATCAACTAAATTTGTTTTGGAATTATTCTGTGTACTTTTCAGCTTCTCTGGTACACTTCATGCTTTTTTAATTGCACGATAGGTGAGTAAAGAAAAGCACTACTTTAAAATTAAAATACAGGTTTTTTTCTTGTATTTTACTGCCACTGCAACAGGCATTATGTAAGCAATTAGGGATCATCTTCCTGACCACTTGAGCAAAACAAAATAGAAGGAAATTTTAACATGAACAGAATACTAGAATCACTGTGGCTGAACTTATCACGTGCTTTTAAATAAAATGGAGGTCTATGCAAATATTATTTGAAAAACATCACATTTTTTAATCAAATGGTCTTACGTAATTGTGCCCACTGCATACCAGAAAATCACTGTGGGGATTTTGATAGAAGTTCTTCATGAGCTGCATGAGTTAGTCACGCTCAGAGCACACTTCTGAAACTTGCCTGTATTTAATTCAGGAATACTGTTCCATGTTGCCAGTGTGAGCAAGGGCTCCATTTTTTAACCAAAACTTAGGCATTTATGTAATGAAAACAAAGTTAAGGAGCAGCTTAACTTGAAGTAGATTTTGAGGATGCTTGGGGCACTTCGTTGGTGAATGTTTATTTAGAAAGGCAAATAAATTTTTAGTAACTTTGAGGTTCTGCTGCAGTAGGATTGACAAAAAAGAGAAATAGAAATAGGAACATGATGGGAAAAAAAAGAAAAAAAGAACAGAACTGGAATGAAGGAGTGAATCGATTATGCGGGCAGAACCAGCAAATCATGAATATAATGAATGCTGCACTGAGCAGGCCTATGGGCAGCTCAAGCCCCTCGCTGCAGCTGCGTTCCTCTTAGTGCCCCAGCAGAAGTCAGCTGAGCTTCTGGTGTCAGCATCCAATTCTGTGAAACCATTTGAAAAACATTCTTGGTAAAAGTTTGTGTGTGGTAAAAAACTCTTCATAGAGTCTTTCCTATCCTTCTTGATAGCTCCGGGTAGCCTGACCCTATAGCTCAGATTCGTTCATTGGCCATCTAATCAAGGTCCCTAAGCTTAACTCCTTTTCATTTTCCTGGAGAGGACAGAAGTAACTGGCACTGTTAATTATACTGCGGTATCGCATCCCAGTGCTGGAAGCAGGTGCCACACTTTTTAAATGCAGGTGTTTTCTACTGAAAGAATGATGAGCATGGCGAGCTCCTGGGGAACAGTTCTTCACTTAGACACACTTTTTGCTAGATGCAATTGTATGCTTTTCATCAACAGTAGTTACTGGTAAACAAAGCAAAATAATGACTAAAGACTAAAGCAGATTACATGTTTGCTGAAATCTTAACAAAATATTTGTTATACTACATGAAAGCCTTTGAATGGGTGCATTTGTGCATGCACAGGCTGTGAAAACTACATCTTCCATTCTTGGATGTGGTAAGGCTTGGAAGTATCTCCTTCTAGCTGGCTCCAGGGAATTGCCATCTCCTTTCTACTCTTCTGGATTAATATCTGGTCAGGGTTCCTCAAAAACATTCAAAACTTTAGATGCCTAAATGAGAAACTCAGAATGGCACACAGCTCTAGGAGCTTCAGCATCCGAGCTGCAGCTACATTGGAGGCCTGCAGCAGCCTTTGGAAATGTCTATCCCTCTCTCATTATTCCCTATACATTCAAGTAGGGAAAATGAACAACAGAATTTAAACAAAACACAATCTCTCACAGTCTTCATGTTGTTTCATGATAAATGCAAGTAAGAATATTGTCATTTATGCCCTTTATGAAAAATACCACAGTACTCTACAGTAATAACCTAAAACTTCAATGCGTAATAAAAACATTGGAACATTTTGATGATTATTATAGGAAATTATTTTTAAAGGCAACTGTAATGTTTACACGATATTCAGTACCAAGAGACAGTGTTACATGCAGATTTGTGAATCCAAATGTCCCACCTGATGAGTCATTTTCCTTTAATAGTAAAATAACAAATTAAAGATTCATTAGATTGAAAGTGATTGAACTACTTAAAGCTACTGGCCTGGTAAATGTACAAAACCCTCAGCAACCAATTGTATCTGACAAAACTTCACAGAATTAACAACAGAGCAACCTCAGCAGTAGCCTTGTTAGCTTTGTTGTGCCTGAGGCTGAAATTAAAGGAAGGCTATTAAAAGCAGATTAAAAAAATACTTGTTAGGTCCAGATGAAAAATATTTTCCTTCTAATCTTGGTGTGGGAAGATATTAAAATTATAAGCATAGTCACAATAATGACCAAACGGAGGAAGCTAATGGGATTTCAATTTGATCTTGAGATATGATGGTTTCATAGTGCATGCCACATTGTAATTTCAGACATCATCACTAATAAACCCTTACACATACCTGAAGGCATATCACACCTTACATTAAATACAGAACAAGCTTAAATTTTAGATATATTTAATTCTAAGTGAACTTTTCTCTAGGATATTTAGTGGTACATTTTAATACAAACAAGCTGTCAAATTACAGCAAGTTATACTCATCACCAGTTAGTTTAATTTATCTCTATTTTTAAAAAAAGTAATGAATTAACATTTGAAAACTAAGTCACTTGAGCTGTCAGATTTGTAATGTTTTTGACTTCAGATACTTGTCATCTTAAGTGCAGCATTTTTTTTTTTTTGCCTCTTCCCAACACAGAAAGCTTCAGGCTCATTGAAAATACAGAGTTGTAGCTGGTGAATGACTAAATCCAATGATCTTTTGCTGGGCTTCATGGAATCAGTTCTACCACTTTTACTGCTTGATCTTTGTGAAGTTGCACTTGTAACGCTGAAACATGTATTTGTCCTCTCTTCTCTTCCCAGAGAAGTCCTTGATTGCCAACTTTTTGAAGAATAAGCATTCAAAAATCACCTTTGAATGGATTATATCTAACCAAATTTTTTTTTTTTTTTTGGTTAACCTAAGATACCTCTGTGTGTCCAGATCAAAGCACCTCTTTAACAATTTGCTTTGGCAACAGCTATGAGGGATTCAGAAGTGTGCTGTCCCCACTTCCGCTAGCAATGAGGTGCAGGGAATTAAGCCTGGGCACAGATTCGGAGCTGTGACAGGTCTGCAGTGGTTAGTTGTAGCAGGACAGTGGGAGCTGTTGTTCCAAACTGTCAGCTCCATTTTCTTACAGGAGCTTTGTTGCTGAAGTAGGAAAGCCATGCCCACTCTTGAGTAAGGTCCCGAGTGACTGATGTTTCAGCCTGCTAAATTCATGTAAGCTTAAGCTGAGATCACTTAATCAAAATGGAGCAGCTCTATTAGGAGAAAGAGACTATCTCACAGGACTGTGGCTGTGGTGAAACCTTCATGCTCTGCGCTAGGAATTGCCCATGGGCCCCCAACATCAGCGCTCAGGTGCCATTAAGTGGTTCCTCAGCAGCTGCCTGATTTGTAGGGATTTAAGAGCTGCTAGAGTTCCTCAGGATGAACCAAATTTCATATGCTGTTAGGGGTTTGGAAATGTTGCTCCCATTGATGTCTTGGAGGTGTTCTCCACACGTACCCAAGGGAACTGTGGGTGGCAGTCTGACAGAAGCTTGCTGCGGGCAGGGAGCAGCTCCTGGGGCATGATCTAGAGCAGGGACTGAAATGAGGCAGCTTGCTGTGGAGTGAGGGGTTTGTTTCAAAATCTCAGCTGGGAGAAGTAAAGTCTGTCATCAGCAGGCATGTGCCCAAATCATCAGACTTCTAGGGAGCCAGACAGCTGCCTGTGCCTGCACTTCTAGGCTTCCTTCCTCTTGTAGGTGCATCTTTCTCTCTGTGAAATGTAATCTTTTTCCCCTTTAAAGCCACATATTCTAGTCAAACAGCCATTTGAAATGTATTTATTGCATTAACGTCAATAGTGCAATATGTTGTCAATGTATTTGCTGATGAAAAGTATGTTACTGTTACAGACCAAAAAGAGACGAAAAATAAAAGGTTAACATTTCTATTTATCTTCAATTTTAAAAGACCTCAAACTAATTCTAAATGTCTTGTCTCAAAAGGATACTTACAATAAATTCTAATACCCTTTAAGTTCTTTCAATTGATATACATATATTCATACATATTCATCATACATATTCAGTATGTATGTATGAACTGAAGATAGAATCACTTCAGCATAACTGCAGGGAATGCTCTGTGGTTTTTCAAATCTTACTTTATATATTTGTATTGCCTACAGTTTATGTCCTATCTCTCATCTTGAATTTACATGTGCTAACACAGTGCACTTGTAAGTCCATCCTGCCTAGATGGCTTGTTCAAGCCAGGGAATCAGTAACGTCTATAGCAGAAATAGTAACATACAAGTGTATTTACCCTCCTAGTCTGCAGAAATGCAGGCTTAACTCATATAAGCAAATAGACAGGTAGATTGTGTCTTCGAAATCTGGAAAAAAATGGTCAGGATATAAATTTTTAAATTCCTGTTCAAAGAAATTTAGTACAACTGTAGTCCCTTTGGTTTGTTGCCAGTGTATGGTAACCCTATTGAAGCAGTTCCGTACAGAAATTACTTACGTAATACAAGATGATCAGAAGCAGTCAGAAATATTTTGGGGGAAAAAAGAAAACCACAAATACAACAGGCTTAGCTTTCCAAGAAGCAAATATGTGTTGAACTGAAACTGAGAATTTACTACCAGAAACAAACAGAATGTCCTTTATTTATTTATTTATATTCCTCGAGGGAGCAATAGCCAACTCCTCTCAAACTCAAAACAAAACTACTAATGCCTATACAACAGTGAATCATCTGAACTGAAACAAGTATATTTACTTAAACTTATTTTCAATGCACTAATGATTTCAATAATAAGAAAAACAATCTTATGAATTCATTGAAAATCTCAAAGGAGCATATATGCTAACTGCTTGTTAGGCTAAACTGCAAGCAATTAAACTAAACCAAACAGAACTGAACAACTGAAACCTACATGGAGAAAGCTGTAGTAAGGCATTTTGTATAAACCCCATCTTTGGAAGCTGAAGTTAAAGAGTTATGGTAGACAAGAGTTATTCTGAAAATAGTTGCCTCTACTTTTGTTCCTGCTAGCTGTAATGCAGAACGTGCATCCTGATTCACGCATAGAGTGAACGTTCTTCAAAATCAAAAATAAAGAAATAAAAAATATGGAGAGCGGAAAAAAAGCCAAAGAAGTTCCAACCTGCAGCTTCTAGGATGCAAGTGCCTTCAGAACAGCATTTTCTTCTACTGCCAGCGATTGTAGGGCAGTGGAACATCAGAGCTGGTGCAGACCTCTTAAATCTCAGTCCTTTGTTCCACTTCACCTTCATCTCAGTGCGGGCACTGTTAACTTTCTGACACTTTTACCACTGCCTCAGATTTCCAATCTACAAAATGAGGCTAATGACAGCCTGCAAAAAAGGCATTTCTGTTTTGACTGCTAATATATAAAGAATCTTGTGTACTTATGTATCAGCAGGGAATGGGACTGTCGCTTAACACTGTTTATTTTGTTTGTTTTTTAAGAGAAAAATAATACCTTTCGCGCGGCAGCAAATGTTTTCATTTTTTTTCTATATCTAGTGGTAATAATAGTGCCCACACCTCCCATAATTTGATCGAAGTTTGTAGGTAAACATATTTTTTTAGAACTTCAGTTGACTGCACAAACCATAAAAGAAGAAATATTTTTTTCATATTGAAATTATTGAAGTGAAAGTATAATACAGACATTCCTGTGCTGAGAAACATATTTTTTTCCAGTCTGACTGGATATGCATTTATGCTTCTTGGCTTGAGAAATAGTGTTTCGGCTCACAGAAGCATGCCCTAATTTCTCTCTTCTTTTTCACTGGAAGCTCTGTAGAGGTACATGGAGATGGTGGTGGTGGTGGCATGTCTATACGTATTTCAGAAAATTCATGAAGATATTTGTTTCAGTTCCATGAAGAATAAAAAGGGTTTGTTGAACTACCTTGTACAAAAACTGACAGTAATTGGAGCTGGGAGGATGAGGTGCAAGTGCTGCAGTCTTCTGCTGTGAGTAATGTTCCTGACGTGAGGTGTGAGAATGATAGTGGAGTTACTTGATAAAGAGGGCAGCTGAAACTGAGTGAACCAATTCCTTTGGTTCTGAACTTCACTCACTGTAAAATATTTTTAAATCTCAAAGCTTTTCCCTAATGGTAGGAAGATAGGAAAAAACTATGAAAGATTCTTAGGACATAGTGGGTAGGAGCTAACATTCCACGCAGGGTGAATGTGCTTCCTCTGAAGAAATTCATGACCTACTTCCCTGACACACTTCGCTTCAAAAGAACTCTCCTTTCTTCTGGAGGTGAAAATATCAATGGTCTCCTTCCTCCACATTCTTCCTTCCATCTTATATGTGATCATGGAGTTCATTTAGCTGCCTTTCCTTTCACTGTCATTGCTTGGTCCCCAATCTCCCTGAGTATGGGTGCAGGTGAGAAAAACAGTCAAAAAGGTTAAAATGAGGAAAGAGGTCTGTGAATAAAGATAGGGTAGAAGAAGTACTTAAAAAGATTTTCCCTACCTCTGGCTATACATGTGAGCTGTTCACTCACTCCAAATCTCCTTTTAACAAATGAACCATTCTGACTTTGCCCTTTTATTGAAATTGGATGGGAGACTTCTTAATGGGCACGGACATTTTCCTCTCACATAAAGCTGAGGATGTTGCAGGCAACTTCTACCACAAGTACAGATTCTTGTTAATTCTCTCAAGGGTGCCATAGCAGTTTAGGACAGTGGAGTAGGGTAGAAAAACAAACTGCAAGGGCTAGTTCTAATAAAAGATTTCAGCAACCACTGCCAGACTGGAATTGATAACCTTGCCTGTAGAAATCTCTACCCTTCTTGCAGTGGGTGGGAAAAGTACCTTTCCTGAAAGATCCATCTTCTCTTCTAGAGAAGACCATGGTGGTGTAACCTTCCTTGCCTTGTAAAATAATCACAGAACTCACCCAAGATGGGAGGAACCATTAAAGGGTTTGAAATCCTCCCTTGTATCTCTTAGGTGAAGCTGGTTAATGGAGAAAAGCTTCTTCTGCCAGTGCTGCCTGATGTGTCTCACTGAGCATCCAAGGATACAGACATACAGAAGAAGATATCCTGAAACTAGCAGTGTAGCCAGCTGGAAGGACAGGACATTGGCTTCTGGACACCAGCCCCAAAGAATTAAAAACTAGGGCTCTCTTACTGCCCTTTTTCTTATGCTTCATATCAAAGAAAGGATGCCGCCTCCTGCTGGGCCCATGCACCTTCTATTAAGAAAGGGCCATATTTATATATTCTGGGAAATATAATTGTGCTAATGTCTACAAGAAGGGCTGCTTAGCTTCTAAACACCCATTTTGGGATGGCATTTAAAATAAGTGATGAGGCAAAGAGATTAGATGGAGGTAATCTTAAACAAGGCAAGAAGAGATGAATTAGGCACCTAAGGGATTAACAAAGAGGCATCCAGTCTGCAGTCACCTCCAAAGCTGCAGAAACTGAAGAAGGGTTTTTGGGACTGCATGTTGGGCACATGCACTCTTTTTGGAGTGCTTCAGAGAATGAATTTAATGCAGAAGAACTCATAGGAAGACCTATACCTTTATGCTATTCAATAATGTAATTAAGCCATGATTCTCAGTAACATTTATAGCCACAGTAGAGGTATTATAAAGTGTTAATTAATGATCATTATTAGAAGCAGAGACCACTGATGGCCTAACAGAGTTTTTAATAACCTCCTCTGACTTAAGGAAACCTCATGCTAGTTTTAACATGATATAACATTTCACTGCAAATTTCTGCTGCTTTTTTCCTTCTTATTGGAGCAAAACAGATTGGTGTTCACTGAGTCTGCAAATGAAAACCTAATTTTGTAATTAAATGTCACAAAAATGCTTTCTCAACTTGCATAGAATAATAAACCCCCCATGAGCCTGATACAACCCATGACTGTGTAGTGTGTTGTAAAGCAGCTAAACACCATTAATAAACATGTACTGCAGAGATCTAAAACAAACGAAGGTCCAGAGGCAAATTTTTAGTATAAGGGACACTAGTTCCACCTTATGATAATGTCACCTCTCTACAGCACCCAGAATTTAATGTTTGTCACTGTATGCAAAAGAAGGTAATATAATTAAATGATGACTCTGATAATATAAGAAGTGACTTAAAAAAATTTTTTTAGTGCACTTCTCTTGTTGGAGAAGAAAGATAAAAGTCCATAAATATCTTTCAGCCTTCTTGTCACAGGCAAGGAAGTGTATTATGCCCTAAGGCCTAAGTCAGTCAAGGACTTCTACTGGTACTGGTACTTGCAGCGTATACTTCACCAATATTTTGACAGGTAACTTCAAACACCCAAGTAATGCGCTGTTGTAAAACTGCTCAAGTAACTCAGTAAATAGCTTTAATAAAGCTTGTTTCCATTTTATCTTAAGTCTGACATCTCTTACGTCAGGCTTAAATCCGTAATGACAAAAGCAGTGAAGAGAAGCAAAGACAAGGAGTGGAACTGTTTCTGGACAGGGCTGCAGGAGGTCAGGAAAGGAAATCTCTCCCAGCAGTACAACAGTGGTAAAAATCCGGATGCTTTTTAATGGAGGATCAGGGTCATGAGGAGCAATGTCTGCTATTTTGGGACTTAAGGAGACTCATCCAATGTCTAAACAACAAATCACATGGATTTAACAGAAAAAGCTAAACTGAAGCAGCCAGAGTAAATGATTATTTTGATGTATTTCATCCTACGCACTGCTTCCTTTACATGACTTGGCAGACACAGGAAATCATCTTCTAATTTGAACTTAGAATAGACTAAAGGAAAAAAGAATGATGCTCTTGTCATTTCATGTACTTCTAAGAGGGAGATGATACAACTTCAGAGAATGGATTTAATGTAAAAGAACTCTCAGGAAGACACAGAGCCTCAAACCACTGTTTTTCAAAGGAATAACACCTCAGGACATTATTCCTTGCCTCCAGCAAGACCAACAGGCAGTTTTGTCACTAATATTTTGTGAACCTAGGAGTCTGGAGAAGAAAGACTGTTAGCCTCTCTTTTAATTGCAGGTGCCGTCCATAACATGGTGGCACTTTGTTGTTCACACAAAAAGTGATTCTACCTCTAAGTTACATAGGAAAGAAAGAACAGTTAATAAAATTCAATGTGCTTGTATAATTCCTAAAAAGGATATATAATAGGTGAATAAAAAAAAATCCCCCAAATGTGATGTTTTACAGTTGTAGTGTCAAACAGGATTGCAGTAAATCCCTTCAGCAACAGAGAAACACTAAATGTGCAGGGAAAGCTGGCTTTAGAAAGTCAAACATCCTAAAATTTTGCTACAAGAGATGACTGAGTAAGAACTTGTTGATTACATTACTGATGTTTGAACCAGGAGGATGATGAATATTAGCAACAATGTTAATAACCTTACTTAGAACTTATTTGACCTCAACCTTTTTTTTTTTAGATGGTTTTGTAAGGCAAGCTATGTTCGATAATGGTTTGGGGTTATAATTCTTCCTGATGCATAGTGTCTGTAGAAGAGAAACTGGGCTCAAAGGTATAGTCTATCCCTTCAGCAGAAGAGAAGCATGGCTTCTTTGGGAAGACTGAAGATGAGTCCATGCAGAGAAACAGAAGGGCTATCTCCTATTTCAGCCAACAGCGTCTGACAACAGCCGAAGTTGTGCAAACCGGGAGCCCTGATATGGGCAAGCCTTAGCCAATCCTCTCCAGTTGCTGAGCATGGTGCAATACAATCACTATTTGATTTTTCCTTCTCCAGAATTAGTCTTGCTATCTACCAGCCTTAAGACACATTCTGGGTGGGAGCCACTTTTACTTGTATGGACTTTTCAGAACTAATGTAACATTAGTAGCATTGCAAGTACATGTGGAATGGTCTATATTATTATTTTTTGACTAGTTTCTGGATTTGGTTGATTCTTATTTATGATTTTTCCATCCTTATTTGCCAATGGTAATGGAACGTTCTCTTTTCCAAGCCACCTGGCAGTGGTTTCAGGGCTTGTTATTTTGGACAGTTGGTGGCTGGTACTCTCTAAACAGATACTTTATCAAGTTAGTTTTCAAAGATGAAAATAAATGATTAGATAATTCCTTGCACAAGAAGAGATGCATACAGAAATACTCTAATTTTCCTTCCCTAACAATGTTAGCGATTTGGTGGCCCAGTAAACTCAACACTGATGTAGAAATATCAGCCAATTCTGCATGGCCTTACATGACTTGCATGTGTGTTCCCTACCATTCACATGCCTGGAGGGGAAGAACTGCTCTTCTGGTTTATTAAATTACAATACATTTGAAGGAGGCTAGACAGGACAGCAGCATAGTTGCAGGCTCTGTGAAAGGAACTAATAATCTAAACTGCAGCAACAGTCTAGGAGAGAAAGTAAAAATATGGAAGAGATCTCCAAAGAAGCTGAACTGAAGCAAAAAGGGAGCAAAAGGCTCTGTCTTTTCATGGCTGGAGGAACAAGCTGAGTGGGCAATGACAGCAAGTATGCTGCATGCAAAATGGCAGGAGAAGTATGAGAGCTGGCATTTCAAGAAAGTGTTGGTCACAGACCAACCACGAAAAATGCTAGTTACTTAGAATATTACTTATTACTTTGAGTTGAAGTGCCTTGAAACTTCTTGTGTGACTGATACCTCGGTTTTCAAAATTCTCAAGGATGTAATTAGGAGTTTCAGATAAAACAATTTCAACCTGTTTGAGGAATCAAAACCAGCATTTAAGGAAAAATTTGCAATGGTAGTGTGACAGGTAAACATTGTATAAAGAAAATCAATTTCTGAGCAAAAGTTAAGACCACTTTATACAATAAAACTAGGATATACAAGTTCATAGGCATCACTGTGAAGGTTGTAACCTTACGATGTGCTAAATTAAAATAGAAAATAACTCATTTTCTTTCAGTGATGTTTGAGTTAAGTTATGCATGCAACAATGTGAGTGTTTCCTTGGAACTCAAATCTTTATTTTCAAAAATGACCTACGTACTTCACTTAAACTTTTACCTTTGTAAGCATACAATTGGCACATTTTGCTCATAAACCAGCAAAAAAGATCAAGTACTTTGGCACTGTGTCTGCACTAGAATCTGGACTGTAACACACTTTGAGACCTCTACTTGATATTTTAAAATATTCTTTTGTTTATTAACATTCCAGATTAGTGGAATAATGTAAAAAGGCAGCCCTCACCTCAAAACACAAGCATTTTATTTTGTAGCTTACGAAAAGCCCCATCCAATAAGCATCCTAAAACGTTTTACTATTTCCAATCTTATTTTTTATTTAATGATGTCTATCAAGAAGAGACAGACTAAAACGAGCACTCTGATAACAGAGATTAAAGCTTTCCTCACCTTCATAAACCACATCCTTGTATAAATTGACAAAAGCTGTGCCTTATGAAAACATTACTTAGTGTATTAAGAGTGCCAGCAACCTTTACAGTCAATTCAAAAAATATTTTGAAAACACTATTCCTAATAATTTAATTTATATTACATATAAGCCCATTCTCACAGAGTCAGCTTCAAAGTACTGTATTTCAAAATCTGTTTTCTTCAGTACTACCCAATGTTAGTTTTCCTTTTGCAATATAGATTTTAAAATCATCTATATATAATCTCCTTAGCTTTCACTTGCCATACTTTAAAAGAGGTCAAAATAAAACCTCAGTTGTAGTAGCTTTCCAGTGGGTTAACTTCATGCCTTTTCTAATACTAATTTTAAACTAAAAGGAAATCAGACCTAAAACAAACGGTAAGTGTCCAAGCACTAAATGCCAAGCACAGCCTGAAGGTAACAGGTCAAGCCATTAGCCAAATGTTTAAAAATTCTGCAGCATGGAAATGAATGAAAGATAGCAAAGGGTATGACACTTCCCCCAGAAAAAATTCTATTTTGCTCATGCCATGCAGTGACATGACAGAGAGGCAGAGTATATGCTCTGCAAAAGGCTGTGGCCAGGTGATGCACTGCTGTTCCAGCCATGAGTAGCACAAATATTCTGTAAAAGCTTTTTAAAGTGTTTTAAGCATTAAAATAATTTCTATACTTTGCAAAATAGTTGATAAGGAGAAGAATATGTAGTTTACTCATAATAATTGTGGTCTCTATAGTATCCTAAGCAAGTGCTCTCTGCTTTATTTTTTCCAGGTTATTCAACCTGGAATAAAAAATTAGTGTGAGGTTTTCCAGTTATGAAAGAAAGAAGCATATACTATTTAGCTGCTACATGGCATACTAACAGAACCGCAATGAAAGCAAGGATTTTAAGAGATGAGCAAAAATAGCGTACGGACGCATACCAGCATCATGTTGAAGATCACTGATACTTTCTCTTATTTTAGTTTTGCAAATTAGTATCTTTCCGTGAAGAAAAAAATATGCATGCTGATTATCTTTTAAAAAAGACCTAGCTACTGATTCCCAGACTTAACAATATTCAGACTGAGAAGTGAACTTGTTACTTGGTGGGGAGGTGTTTGTTTCTGGGTATGTAACTCATGAAGAGAATCTTGATTTGAGAAAAGGGAAAGTATACATGCTAGATGTAAGCAAGAGCATTAAGAGCTCTATTTGAACTTATCAACTGCCTGCTACATACAGTAAAGTATGCTGTTTCTTTACACAGAAGTGAGATTGTAAAGTTGAGGATTATTTTTTTCCCCTCTCACTTCTGAGGAATAGCTGATGTTGGCTTTCTCATACACAGTTTCATTTGTACAGCAGACCATTACATCTAGTTGATTAAAGTAGTACCACAGAAGACGGTTTGGTAAAGCTCTTGAGGCTCAAGAGAAAATAAATCTCATAAATCTCAGGCAGCCTATTTCCTCCTCTACATATTATACACAGAGTGAAGCAAATTTGAGTTTAAACAAATCTTGTTCACACTAATATGGTCATTCATATTAAATTTAATACCTAACCTTTCTGAAAGGCAGCACCAAAAATTCCATTTATGTCCAGAAAAAGAAATACAGAGACTTAGCACAAATCATGTACAGTCTTCTGGAGGATTAAAATGCAAGCTATTTAAAGACTACATCAAGAAAAAAACAAAAACTGCAGTTTTGATGGTGCATGCAAAAGCTGCATGATGAATCCTGTAGCTATTTTCAGTGGGTTACGTTTGAAAAGTGGGTAACATTTTTAGATCCTAAATTTTAGATTTAGAGAATTAGAGATGAATCACAGGAAAATATATTCCCAGCCCTGAAGAAGACCAAGGAACCCACAATAGCTTAATCATATAATATCCTGTGCTTGATTTCACTTTGTGTGTATGCATGTTGTTCAGAGGCAAACACCAGGTAAACGGCTACATACCCTTTGCCTACTAGTACAACTGAAGACCAAGGCTCTCCAAGAGGGGAAAGTCACATACTAATTTAATTACCGTTTCCATTTTGCAGGGCTTTAAAAAGTACACAGAGCTCTCCTTTGACATTCACAGAAAAATCTTTCATTTTGGCTGTCCCAAACCAGGATTAGTGTCTTCAGACCCCTCCTTAACAACAAGATGAATGCCAAGAAATCCTACGGAGACATTCCTGATACGACGTTTGATTCCAAACCAACTTATGTTAGTGGGAATTGTTATTTGGATGGGTTTCAAATCAGATGCTGAGTGAGAAGAAAATTCATGGTTTTATATTTCTCCCTTTGAATATATTTCATTGGGAGAACTGGGCTGTTGTGCCCTTGGCTGATTTCAGCTGCTTCTCCTTGTTCACTGTAATCTAGGTCTGCGTCCTTGAGGAACATTAAATTCTAAAATGCACTAAGCTTACCTAACTTCTCTTTAATTCCTTGGTGCTTAGCATTCCCTTTATACTGGCTGCTTTAACATAGACACATTTTCCTGACTTTAGCCTCCTTAACTTAACATGTGAGGCTGTTTTCCCAGGATAGAAAAAGCAAAATATAATTCAGGTGTTCCAGAGCCTGTATGCATTCAGTTTCGACATTAGGAATAAATCCTAAAGTAACAGCAGAACTGAATTGAGGGTTGAAGAGATTCAGAAGAATTGGAGTATTATAATTTGGATTTTTCTCTGAGCCAGAATGCACTTAGAATTAATTATCAAGCACTTGCACCAAGCAAAGAAAACCACATAGCAGTACACTTCATAGAATGATTAAAGCATGTGTTATACTGAGGGAACAAAAAGATCTGGAGATGTAAAAAACATTTCACTCTTTGATTTTACCTTATTTCATCTTTCAGGGTGATTTAAGGACATGCCAAATACTGTAAGCTGTTAACATTCATTTAAAATCCTACTGGAATTCCAATTTTATAATGCTAGGACTTTGTTAATGGCTCATTAATGCTGAATTAATCACAAGCTGCCAATAACTTCAGAGTGTTAATGTAAATTACAACATCAGTTTGTACAGAGTAGGTAGAAAAAGTAGCACAAGTTCTTCTTTGGACCAGACAATTTGAATGACGACTGGGGAGACTCTCTTAGATTTGTACCTGTCATAGCTGAAAGTTCAGTCTGGATTCATATAAGTATTTATGTTCTTAATTTCTAGACAGTTGCCAAATCTACTCAGTGTTTTCCACTATTTGATTTAGTTATTGCGCTTAAGCAATAGCAGTCATAAATCTGCTTCATAAATCTGTTCCTCATCCTTACTGTTGGTCAACTCCAAATTACGTTGAAGTTGTTTTTTATATTCTTCTGGTATAAATGTGTCCAAGTAAAACACATTGAAATGAGAATTTGTCTTTACGCTTATCTTGTCTAGGCTGTATCCCTGCTTATACTATTAAAAGTGTGCTGACCCTAGGAGACAGGGAAGCTTTTACGAAGAGAAGTAAAGCACAACATATACCATTAATATAAGGTAAAACAGAAATAAACATCTTGGGGATAAATAAATTAAATATGAGTTTTTTATTCATTAAGGACTTTGTTCTACCTACTGAGAGTGGTGAGGTGCTGGTACAGGCTGCCCAGAGAGGTTGTGGATGCCCCGTCCCTGGAGGTGTTCAAGGCCAGGCTTGATGGGGCCCTGGGCAGCCTGATCTAGTATCTAGTACTAGATCTGGAGGTTGACAGCCCTGCCTATGGCAGGGGGGTTGGAACTTCGTGATCCTTGGGGTCCCTTCCAACCCAGGCCATTCTATGATTCTACCTATGTGATTTTGGTAATTTGCAGAGAGCTGGCTTCTCATCTCACCATGCACAGGAATGGTTTCTTCCCCCAGAGAACCAGTACTTTTTTGCACAGATACCTGCAAAAGCTTGCCCACTCATAATTACATATTCAGAACATACTTGAGGAACTTCAAAGTTCATGTTTAGGCTGGCTAAAATTTGGTATTGGCCTTTCCGGTATGTTGACTGTAATTCCACCAATACAGTCAATTCCTTTGCTCTATAATCTGTTATGAATAAATAAATTTGACTTTTTACCATGTCTTGGGAGACTATCATTAGTGATACAAAACAATAAGCAAAGACGGTAGGGTCATCATGTGGACCTTTAGACAATGAACAGGAACACCTGCTGAACTTTTTAACCTGGTGCTCTTCATAACAAGCAGAGTACAACCAATCCTATAACCAAAATGCCTACATTTTGGTCTAAGATTTCAGTGAATGCATCTAGTGAAGAGGAATAAGAAACAAAGTGCTTTCTCCCCAGTGTGCTCAAGTTCTAAAGACAGAATGTTAGTACTGTGTAAGTAGTCTTCTTTCAGTGCTATGATTTAGTGCTTCATTTTCCAATGAATTTTGAAATGCAAGGCTCTTGTGTCTGATATGTAGCAATTCCATTTGAAAGCATTGGCGTAACCACCATTTAAGCACAAATGCAAACGTATTTAACTGAGCAAATTGTTACAGGTGACAAACTCAGACTTCATTGCTGTTTCTCCCTTTCATTTTACAATTTTTCAGGACGTGCTCATGCAAGAAGAAGAGTTCAGGCAGAGACTACACAGTTGCATGTTGCAACTTGCAGGGTGTGCCTGAAGAGCAGCGCAGAGCAGCATGCCAGATCTTTCAGCTGTGCCAAGGCACAACTAACAGCAGGTTAGTAGTGGGCTACTAGTTAGGGAACCCCAGTAAAAGGACTATCAAGTCATTCTGCAAAAAATCACCATAGATTAACGACACTCTAAATAGCTAAAGGCTTTAATATCAAGCACTGCACTTTGGTTCCTAAATTAGCATCTAACTACCTAGTGTTTCCTACTTTGCCATCAATGGAGAAATAGGTGCAGCTCCAGGGAATGATTCAGATATTACTGGAGGTAACTGTGTCTTTCTATTGGTTGTTAAAGGTGTCAGATCTAGACTGAGACTAGATCCAAAATGGATGAATCCTCTTCATGATCACTACTAATAATGAGACGATAATATAACCCTTAACCTCTATTGTCCTGCCTGTATTGCCATCTCTTATGAATTCATTGGGAAACATGACCCAACAAAATGTAAAGGTTCCAGAAATGCACTGAAAATACATTTGGTCTTTGTTATCATGATGCAATGCAGAATCTATAGTTCACAATTTAACGAATATATAGAGATAGCCAGATTGATTTATGTACAACATTTATATGGCAAACATTTTTCCTACAGAACGAGTACTTTTTCCCCCTCATAAATAAATCTTGATAAACTTGTAGGTCAAAAATAGTGTGGTAGGTATGTACACCTACCACTACCCCATCTCTTGACTGGATCGAGTGTTGACAGAACTTGGGCACCAGGTAAGATGGGGACTGTATGCTCCCAAAGAAAGTGTCACAGGAAGTAAAGTACCCATTTTTTCAGTGCTGCTTCCTCCTTTCTGTTTATGAACATATTTTTGTTTTTTGTTTGTTTTCTGTCTGAAGAAAATCTTAAGATTTCTAACTTCTGCCCTGTACAAATTCTGAATTTCTGAACTTCATTTTCTCTTCATCTGACATCACAATACAGGTACAAAGTACCATTAAGGAAACAATTTCTAAAATCAATTCATATTTACTATTTAATTCTGAATACTCAGATGTAATCCTGGATCAGAGTTTGAATTAAAAGAGCAGTAACTGACAAGTAAGAAAATACCCAGCTGAATGGAAGTGGCACATTTTACAGAACTTTGTCAAGCAATGGGAAGTTGCCCAAAGTCTGCAGTGCCACAGTCAGTTTTTAATTATGTTACTATAAATGAAAACTATATATGCTTGCTGGAACAGAATCAGCTTCAATTTGTGTTGTAAATGAAATAAAACACATCCCACTAAGGTATAACAAAGGAAAAATCGAATTTGCACATAAATTTTTGAATTTTCTATAATTTTCCCAGTCTTTACATTGGGGGTGCTATTGTTCTAGCCCATAGCTAGAAAAATTGGAGTAAACATTGAGGTCTTCAGCTCATTGCAACGTCTCTGCTGACTGTTTTGCTCTGTTTAAAATTGATTTCTCTTGATTTCTCTTTCTTTGGTAACAATGTCATGCAGGCGGTTCTTAATGGTTTCAAAATTCTGAGCTGCTAAACTATCCAGCAATGGTGCATGGTGAGGTTTCTTTCACTGTCATTAGACAGTGAAAGAAATTTCAGAACATACATGTCTAAGAGTGTACATACTTAACTGCAGATGTTGCTACTGAAAAAATGCTGTGCCTTTCTGCTCCAAGCCTGTTTGTTTATCAAAGGAAAGACAGAAATCAGAGAAAGAAATCCAGAAAACCAAATTTCATCACAAAAGATGGAACTGCTCAAACCCAGGGCTTCTAAAAACAGTCTAAGAAGAGCAGCACACCCCAGCCAAGATTCAGTTCTCCAGTTTAGACTTGTTCCAGTCGACCGCTGAAGATGACCTTTGCTGGTTGTTTCAAACACAGGTGAAGAATATTTATAGAGGGTAATTTAACTGGAGATTTATCCTAATATCTGCACAGCATTGCAGCTACGCATAGAAAAATAGTTTTTATACACCTCTCATTTATTTCTTTCAAAGATGGAGACTCAAGAAAGCTAGGAGAGAAATATGTTTGTGAATAATGGAAATACTTATCTTTTAGAGAAGTATACTTGATCACAGCAAATCCTACTTATTGCAGTCATATTCTCTGAAGTCTTCCTTTCACATAGTACCTCTCATACAAAAAATAAACACTCATTCTTTCCAAATCATCTTGTATTTTGCTTTATACTTTAATAGATTATTTTAAATGTGTAGTTCATACCACTGAATTGCCAAACTCATTAGAGAGAGTCCTTCTCTAGATCAACCCAGAAAGTTTAAGAAAAACAGCCTTACTCTTCACAGATAATGAGGATATGCTGCTCTCTGAACAGCTGGAAAAATGCATTTATCAAAAGCCATTACATCTGTTTTCTCTGCATTTAAACTAATACAGTCAGCATACAATGCGTTAAACTGCTCTTAAAATATTTTTCAAGTGACCTCTGTTCAACACAGGACAAATCCTTCTAAACAAAGGAGAGAGAGAAATTCACACTATTCTGAATTATATAATAAATATAAAATCAATGACAACAAAATCTATTGTAGATGATTGATTGGGAAGGGGAAAAGCCTACCTAGCAGAACTGTACATGGTTTACTCCCAGTGCTTTTCAGCTATTCATTCCTACGCATGACTTCTTAAATTCAAATTGTGTCATCTGAAGAAGCTGTGAGGAATTGCTGAACACTGTCTGAGCTTGATATAAAACAACAGGTTCATCTACTGAAAGATATCTCTGACGTTAAACGAGATAGGTAAAGCTTTATAAATCCCTTCTGTACAAGTGTTGTGGTCTCTCCTATAGGCTTAACAGAAAAAGCCAGTGAAAACATATCTTTTTTGTCAGCTTTACTGACTCTTTAAGGATCCTAAAAGCAATGTGCTGGCAACAACAAAAAGAAGGCACTGAGCAGGAAAAATCAAAGCATCAGAGCCTCCTCAGGTCATCTCTGACCTCCAGTCTTTTCATGCGCTAATACATGGCATGCTAACTCTGGTTTACCACACAAAGCAGCAAAACCCAGATCAGAGCAGATAGCTCGTGCCTGGTGCTGCACTGTTATAACTAAGTCCTTCTACACCAGCCAATACTGCACGTCTGAAGAGTGCCAAGAATTAATTAGTGGTGGCCTCCTTACACAAGCAGTCCATCCTCTGTTGTGGTGATAAAGCAATCACATCTTGTGGTTTCTAAACACATCTTGCCATAGGGACTGCTCATGAAAGAGCCTTCCTTCCTCTCCACTCATAGTGAATAATCACAGTTGTTGTACAGTGCTGTGTGGGGAAACCTTTGGCTGCAGTACAACGAATGCACAGCGAGGAATATCAAATATTTCACAAAGAAGAATACTGAATTGCCCATTTTAGGATAGCTAATAGTATATTATTGTTGTAAAGGAAAACATTATTTTTATACCCACAACAAAACATGGACCTGCAGAACTTTTCAAGCAATCTTCTAGCAGCTTCATGCGGGTCTTCTGTAGCTCAGGACTGTCCCATTCGTCTGCTTCAACTCCCCAGTATAAGTCTATGACCTGGAAAGGAGTATACAATATTGTTAATTTATCATTTGCTCTTTCTACCTACCAAATTAAACATGTTGACAGCATGCTGCGTACTGCTAAGCATCGTTCTGCATTGCTGTAAAACGTAATGAGATCTACATCCAGTCCTTAAGCAGACTGGCAGGTTTTCCTTGAGTAATGACAATTTGAGCCTCTTGTTTCCCTCCCAGATTTTTTTCTGTTTAGACTGTAAGTACACGTTAGGACTGGGACAGTCTATCATTTCATATTCACATTTTTGTGCAGAGATTAGCATGACAAGATCTTGATTTGATGCAGTCTTTATTTTCTACTAGATTGCATATAATGGATAGGTAAGAATAATGACAAAAGCACTAATAAAATCCTGGCTCTGCAGAAATTAATGGGAGTTTTGCTGTAGATCTCATTCAAGACCATGACTTGACACCCTGTGTCACCTGTAGCCACAGGATAGAAAATCATCCTGTGCACATGGTTCAATAGAAAGAATATGAGCAGCTCTGTAATATCGTACTTCCTTTGTTGGTTGTTCTTTGTTACGTTGGAAGAAAAGATAGTACAGATATGCAGTGGCAGACAGCTTGCTGTTCAGCCTTTCATTTATAGCTGCAGACTTGGTTTTGTGATGGTAATGGGTTGCAAACAAACTCCTGGAAGAAACTGGAATATGTATGTTAAATTTATTTAAAGAAATTAAGGGATCAAGTGTGATTTCACTACACGTTTTAACTAAAATGCTGAATTCTTATTGTGCACAATTGAATTTAAAAGAATAGGTATCATATATATGCATTTCTTACTTTTGGAATAAAATCTATGGTACATACTGCTACCCTCTAATTTAAGTTACCCTTACAGTTAACATTATGTATCTTCAACAAAAAAAGTCCAAACTGACAGTTTTAAAAAATAAAATCAAAATTATATCGAGACATGAATGTATCATGATGTTAGTTATTGTATTATTTGTATTGTGGGAACACTCTGCTCTTTTTGTGAGAACAAAAACACAAAATTGATTGTTGTCTAAAAAGATCATAAAATCAACCTGAAGATCTAATATAAGAATTGATAGTGGCTTGATGTAAAGGTAGAAGTCAGACGTACACAGCTGGTTAATCACCCTGGGAAATTTCTCATAGCAATAAATGACAAGGTTTAAGAAGTTGTCATCCTAAAATGATTTATGTCCATGCTTAATTTTATTACCAACAGTCTCGTTTATTTCAGGCAGAAGAGTTTGGGATGTGTGATACCATTTGCTGGAGTAGGAATTCTGTTGTCAAACACACCACGTAATGCACTGCCTGACTGATGATGAGTGGAACAGCCCAAGGTATAAATGCATTGTAGCTTACATTGCCAAGAAAACACTCCTACCACCTTTATTTTTTACGTAAACTCCAAATTTTGTTGGAAGAGAAGTCTTCTGCTTTAAAAAGCTGCTTCTCAAACAGCCTTCCTATCTCCCTCATTTTCACTGATATCTTCTGTCCCTTTCTCTTTTAGTCTTATTAGGAAAAAAGTGATCTCTGCATTCTCTCTCCCGTCTGTTATTTATCTATATGACTTCACGACTGAACTTCATATTGTATTCAACCGTCTGACTGCTTGAATGATGTATGATAGAGCTTAACTATTCCAGTCATAAAATTAGAGCACAGAGTCAAAAACATTTGAATTAGTGGTTGAACGAATTTATTGTGCTGCTCAAGTTCATCTGAAACATAACGGCAATTTCTATTTTAATTAACTGTTCAGAAATCAGATATGACTGTAAATGTGAAGAGGAAATTCTCTGAAACAGCGGATATTGTAGGGGCTTGGCACCTGCCTTCCATGTGTTACAAGGTTATAGATTATTTTTATTGAGTAACTTAATTTTGGAGCATAGTATCTTAATGTGTTATAATTCTGTCCTGCAAAAGGACATATTTTAGGCAACAAACCTCTGAAGGCACCAGCAATTTCAAAAGGATGAGCTCATTAGTTATCCTTTATGCTAACTGAAATAAATAGAATTTACAAAATTAAAGAAATGAAACAGGAAGACAGTTGTGCCTGATGTTGAACTACATTTTTACTCATTCTTGGAGAAACTGCTTGACCCCACTCTGACATTCAGTAGGGCTGTCACAGTGAGATGACAGCTGGTTAAACAAGGTGGGCTGATGCTTTTCTGGGTTAGCTCCACTCTGTCACCTAATGGAGACTTTTCATTCATGGTTCAGTGTTTCCTTTTGCTTGTTTTAGTTTTTGTCCTACCAAGTTGATAGTGTCATAGATTTTTCTAATTAAATGGAATAATTTTAACTCTATTGCTTCCAACTGCTTAAAAAGAAAAAAGAATTCATGCAAAGATACTTTCTCCCTAGCGAATATCACACAGTGAAAATGATTTGAAACAGTCTTTGTTCCTGAGAAGAAAAGAATGTGCTGTTCATTAACTACTGTCAGTTATCCTCCAAAAATTTTCTATTACAACTACTTTAACCATTCCGTATCCTTCCACGCCCCCCAAATGCTATATTCCAGGCATTAAATGGATTCTGGATCCATTTAATCTGGATCTGGATCCAGGATCCCTGGATTCTGGAATTATGTTTCACAATTTTGTTTCCATCTTAACCAATATCTGTTTTTCAGCACTAGTTGCTGACTCAATGGAAAAGGAAGCATATTGAGCAATAAAATCCCCAGAGTGATTTAACACAGTGAGTTGTGTTTCCACACACGAAGTAGCCATGCTTCCTAACAGCTCCCACGAACTTTATGATGCCTGACAGATCTTATGCTTTGCAACACCTGAAACACTTATCAGTGGAGCTAGATGACTCAGTGGAATGTGGAACAATGAATGTCCTGGAGTGCATTTCACTTAGGTCATGATTTATCCTGCATGGGGTGTCTTCAGGACAGCCTGTATTGTAATGTCTTTGTGGCGGTCAAACGTGAGGTTGCTCATGTTTGTTCAGTATAGGGTCATGTAACAGGATGAAAAGTTGTGTTCTGCTCTGTTGAGGGAGATACAGATTTATCTGAAAAGTACATAACAATTTCTGGACACTACTGCAATAAAATCTGCAATCTGGACTTTGCATGCTAACATAAGAAATACATTGAAACAGGAGTAGGAAAGGCAGTAAAAGATGTTCTGATAAAGTCTACCTCAGAGCCTTCACCAAAATGCTTCACTACTTTCCCTTGGTAAGTTTGTGTGAGTTTTCCTACTTTGCTTCCTCAGTAATGTGATAGCTTTCTAGCTGTTTCCAGAAATGTGTCAGTGGAGCTGTCTCTCAGACCTCATATCACATATGGATTCTCCTGGTGTTGAAACTGCAAGATAAAATAATTTGCTTTCATGAATATCAACTAGAGTAAACTTAATTATTCCTCCCCTAGAGACTACATTACAATCTATCTGAAGACAGGCATGTTTTCTCCTGCTAAGAATTCAGTGGATTACGATTTATTTGGAGGAGACATTACCCTCCTGTCCCTGACATGTCTCCTCAAAGATGACTGAAAAATTAAGATGTTGAGAGATTTTATATTGGCATTTTTCATGATTATTTCAGTATCTTTTGATATTCTTTGCATGTACCACTGCACCTGGGGCTTCCAGTCAGCTGATGAGCTGGGACCTTCAGAGGAAGTTCTTTCATAGCCTTAATCAGGAATTGCTCTGTTGTTTACCACCATGCAGACTCAGCAACTCCAGTGTGACTCAGGAAATTAAGACCAAATATCCTAATTCAGGAACTTGTTATTTTGATTAAAAGTCAGCTGCATGTACATCAGGAATAACACATTGTGAGGGACAGGATGCTGTCTGAAAGGCATTACCTGCTGTCAAGTAAGCTATACTCTGGAGAGCTGAGTTTTTGGAGTCAGTAAGATGGGATTCTAATATTAGTATTTGAGAAAGGCTTGAAGATTTAGAATCAGATTTTTTGAAAATCTGAACATTTTTACAACATCGCAAGCTGCATTTGTCTCTCTAAACAGAGAACTACTTCCAGGCCTGCTGATGTAAATGGGTTCGATTGACTTTACTGGAGTAAATGGGAGTTTATGATTGACACTAGAGGAAACAAATTCCATGGTATACAATACCCAAAAAGAATTTTGTTGAAGTGTTCCATATTCAATTCATTTTTAATCAGCACTTCAGTACTCACCTGGTTAAATTATTTTCCACATTACAGTGGAAGACAATCCTGTAGGTAGATCTAACAACTATGGAACTACACAGATGGTGTGATGTAACGCTGATGATGTGAAATTAAAAAAAAATACATTGCAGGGATGACGTTAACTTCAGTGTGGTTTCCAGAAGCAGAGCACAGTAATTCAGCTCTGATATTATTTATTCTTAAATATTTGAATAGAGGTGCTTTGATTAGATTTCTGATGTGAAAGTTGCCACTTTGTTCCTATATTGCTTTTACCACCAGTGTTTTTTCCATTTGCTCAGGATTTACCTCTGTCTGTAAGATAGCTTAAGTGCATCAATGCAGTGCAATTAACATATAAAATACATTTTTTTGGTAATTTTCTATTTTACCAGTGATAAAGCAACAATTAAAGTATTTAAATTGTTATCCATTCTAAATAAAGTTAATTGAAAGAAAGAGTATTTATAGCAACATAAGATTCAACAAAACCTACCTGAAATTCCAGCCCATAGTTTTCCCTGCAGAATTCTCTCAGCTTAGGATACACATGCTCTCTTAGGGCACTCCTTTCTGCTATTGTATCTGTGTCAGGAAAAAGAAGTTATTACGAGTGTTTATATGAACTTTCTTCTTTTAGTCAGAGATGCAGATTTACCACATAAAAAGAGCATTTAAAATTCACACACACAGCCCTAGTGAAAATCTAGTGCTGAGATTTAATCTCCGAACTCTCTGTTGTACTTTGACCTTTTTCACACAAACGAGTTTGTGTGCAACATTAGGCTCAATACCCATCTTCCTATTGAAGTGTATATTTCAGTAAAGTGCAGCTGAATTAATTTTGTCATTCAGCAGTCAGAATTTCTTTACCAGTTTGACTTCTATTGAATTCTTAGGAAGCTGAATTTTACTAATTAAAACCAGCACAGAACAAAGGAATACACCACAGATGAAACAGATTACCGCGCTTAGAAATAATTTAATAACATTAATTAATGATGTTGTGTCGAATGCAATCACTTTCTTCAACAACTTCAATCTGATAGTACTATAAAAGGAAGAAGAAAGTAATAGCATCTTATTCATGGTATCTTTTGGTCCAGGTGATTCCTGCTACCACACTAAATGTGCAGCTCTGACATCTTCATACTACTCTCACCATGCAAAACAATGTGTTTTGATAACCAAGTACAATACGGCAATAGGAAGCCAGAATTATTAAGTTAATCTGAACATACTCATATAAAACATAGCACTCAAGAAACATCCTGTCAAATTTGAAGTAAATTTGTTTAGTAAAGAGACCTTGTGTAGAAAATAAATATTGTTGTCCCTCCAAATAAGATGAAGATACGTGATGGATTTTGCTAGTTCTAGATTGTGGCCAGTGTTGGGTAAGTTAAGACACAGAGGGATGATACTGTTGCTAAGTTCTTTGCAAAAATAAAACACAACTGTTGTTAAAATCACTAGGTCCAAGGGCAAGATGATGAAAAAATAACAGTGTTAACTTAGGAATGATGGGGAACATCCACTGCAGTTAAAGTAGCAATTGTATAACTGCACTGAAACAAAATAATAGGTTAAATCTGCAGTGCCAAGCTTCTGTGAGTCCAAATTGAACACTGCAAATCGGGCAGACCCTCTTCTGAGCTACTTCAGGAGGAGTGTGGCCTCACTTCCTCTCTCTGCGTTTTCCTCTTGGCAAGTTTTTACCCCCTCCTTGGCACTGGAGAGGCCACACCAGGAGTGCTGTGCCCAGTTCTGGGCTCCCCATATCAGTCATATGGGGAGGAAACTGGAGAGGCTACGGAGATGGTCAGGGGCTAAGAGCACAAAGCCTACATGAGGAGATTGAAGGATCTAGGCTTGATTAGTCTTGCAAAGGGGGACCTAACCCCAGCCTACTACTACTTATAGGGCAGTTACAAAGATGGTGGAACCAAGTATTACAGCTTGGGAAGATCAGGTGGACGTAAGGAGAAGCTTTTTCTGCAGGGGAGTGGTACATCACTGCAGCTGGCTGTCCAGGGATGCTGGGAATCTTTGTCCTTGGAGCCTTTAGAACTCAACTGGACAAGTCCATGGTTGGCCAGGTTAATGCTGGCAGCACTTCAAGAGCCTGGATAGCCCCCTGAGTCCCTCTTGTAACCAGCAATCTCAGAACCCACAGGTCTGTCTTGGTCTTCCAGGCTCTTTGTACAGTGCTTGGAGAGATTTCTGCTACGGCATGTGCCAGTATGAGCAGCGCTGTAGAGCAAGATAGCTGGTACCAAGGACCACGCCATACATGTTTCCGGAGATTTTACTCCTGACTGAGCTCAGACCCCACAAGTACTTGGAGTGTGTCAGGTGAGACTCTAGAGTTACTGTCCACATTTTCATCCAGAAGACACCCAGTTCACACATACCAAGACTGCTGTATGATGTGAGCTGAAGTCTATTAGATGGTGATGCTCTCAGGAACGTGCTCCAGATCTGGATGAACACAGATGCATCCTACAAATATTTAGGAACGGAATGCAAAAATCAACGCTCACAGTCCAGAGCTGCATACATTAGCAGGAGCAATGGATTTTGCTCCTCCTTAGGATCTACACTCATTAATTTTCTCCTATACTCTAGTGCCTAAGTCAACCTTTGCTTACAGGATGTAGCACACAGCTAACAAGGCTAATTAGCCTGAGGTTTGCACTGTGCCAACACAGCAGTATTAGTTTGGGTTTCAAAGCAACTTCTCTCAGTACTAGGCTGGAGCCACTGTACTGCACAGTGTTGCTTGTACCTCATGATGAAAGCTACCCGCACACTTGGCTTCATTTGACATCACTGCTTTTCCTTCTTCCCCTCACAGTCACTGAGGCCCTTAGATCAACTACCGATACAAGATGATAGATTCTATATTCTTCACCCTAACACTGGTTAATTTCCCCATGCAAGTCTACCAAAAGACTGTGTTGTATCTAAACAAGTAAGAACAAATGTTATTGAAAACCAACTTACTACTCACTCACTGAGCTAAAACAAAACAATTCTTGCCTCTTTGTAAACCGAAATTAATTACAACTATACTTTTACTGTTAAGGAAGCGCCAACTCGCAGGTACTGCGCACCCTTACTTAAATGATCAGCATGACAGCAGACAGATCAGTCTTACTAGAGAACAGGATAAGTTGCAGTAACTTAAAAAGTTACTCAGAAAAGGCAAAAATTAAGAGTGAACATGACTGAATGATAGATGCGAAATACATCATCTAAGGTATACCGCAGACAAGACCGTGTCCTGCTGCTTTCCAGCTATGCCCACGGGACACCCCACGGAACTCCACCGGCTCTGGTTTCGGGACGCAGCACCGTTCCCTGCGGCACTACTTGTAGAGGCTTGCTCAGAAATGAAACAACACATTGCAAGAGCAGTGCGATGTTTCTAATACCTTATAAATCAAAAAGAAAGAGATAAAACACCCCTTCAAATAGAACTGTATTCTGGGCAAGACACTCAGCATACCCATCCTGTATTTTCATTCCTACCTCCAAATCTAATGGAATGTGATTATCTTATTAGAGTTTGAGTCTGGTGATTACATTAATGGAATTGAAGAATTCTTGAATTCATAATAATTTGTGAAAATTTAAGGAAACAGAATTGCATCCAGTTAAGATGAACTGCAGTAATTAGTATGGATGGCAGATAAGCTGCTTTAATTAAATAAAATCTAACCTGATTTATAGTGACAGCAAATCTGTGAAGCTGGCAGTTCCCAACAAGAATGTCACACAGGCAAATTCCACCTTCCAGGTTGCTGCTGCAGATGAACAGATTAGCTGCATGACATTCTTCTAGCAGACAACATGAGCTGTGAGACAAGCTTTATGCACCTTCCAACGGTAATTCTGAACTCTGAAATCCAAATGATAGCTCACAACAAACTACGGGAATTCTGTATCTGCAAAAATGTAAGCCAAGACTTAAAAAATAACCTTAAGCCCATGTCCAGTGTTTAAATCAAACCAAAAAATGACATTGTCTTGAGTGAGACTGTGACTTGGTGAACCCACACTTCTCCTACAAGCGCCAGCTCCTTCTGACACCATCGTGCCCACCCTTACATCTTGCCCCAGTGCAGCCTTAACATTTTGTCAGCGCTCGCAATTGGAAATCCATCTTCTTTTTCTTGGCTACTTTTAGGCAGAAGACAGGCTCTTCCTGATGTGCATAGGCAGTGGAACACCCCAGCTGGCTCCAGTAGGCTCAGACCTGCTGGAAACCCTTAGAAACCAGTCACTTGGACAAGGCACACTGCCAGACGCCCCCCGCTCTCGCTGCATCCCCAGCACAAGGCTGAGGACAGCACTGAATTAGCACACATGCTTTTACAGCCTTTCTGCCAAGTAATAGGCAATCACTGTTTAAGCACGACTGTCTGCACGAGGTGTGATTTCTGAAGGCTTGTAGCTCAGTCAAATCACTGCCAGTTTTCATTAGAGTACTCCAGGGTGTTGCTGCTCAGTGTGAACTATTTCCATGCCAAAGTCTGACCTTCAAACACAAGCTGTTTTCCTATTAAACTTACTTTCCCTGTTTTTAATAGGGAAAGTACATATTACATCCTCATGTTAGTAAACAGAGGATGTGTATGTACAAACAGTTGCCGAACATTAATCTCTGGGATAAAATATGTCATGGAAAACAGTGCAGTTGAAAATTTCAAAATGCATGTGCAAACGAACAGGATGAGGTAACAGTGAAGCCCTGCGGAAATCGCCCTTTTCAAGCACCAGTTATCGTGCCTCTGCTCTTGCAGGTGGCTGCAATGGTGGGAGTCAAGCTCCAGCAATAGAAATACAGCTTCAAAGCATGGGCTGCAGTCACACCATGGCTTTTATTCAACCAAGGCTTGACACAGCTCCAGGAGGAGGCTGCTCAGCCTCCCTGTTACCATGTGTTTGCATGGTACCATTTCACCTCCAGTCACCCAGGGAAGAGCTGCTCACTCCCCGTGTACACAGAAGAAGCAGTTCTCGTGTCACCCCTCTGTGCTCCATGTCCCACCACGTTGCAGTGCATCAGTACAAAGCTCTCTGGGAGTCCTGACCTCGCCTCTTCCACAGCCTACTTCTTTGCTAGCTTAGTTGCTCGTGTAAATATACACAAATACGGTTCTTTTAACACAATTCTTATGCATCCATGGAAGTCTGAGACCCTGGATGAGCAGAGGACATATTCTAAACTAGTTCTGAGTGCACATCCACTAAGATATCTACCTATTTACTTCCTTTAAATATCCTAAATGCTTATATCTGCTGCGTGAGTAGGATGGATTTTTGCCATGGGAACTTTTAAATGCATTACAGTACTAAAAAATGCCAGTGTTTTATAACCTTTGTCTGCTAACTGCAGTGAATATCCATGATGCAAATAAGGTTAAAAATTACTAGCAGCAACACCAGGTAAGGAAGTGGCTGCCAAATCTCTTAATGTTAGTATGCTCTTGTCACACACGACTATTCAACTGAATTATTCCCTTTAACCTGCCTTTTTTTTTCTCCCCCCCACTAATGGTGCACAATAGCATTGTGTATTACCCCTGTAACTAAAAGCTCTGAATACCAATGAGTAACAAATGTCCCTAAATATTGTGGAAACCTTGTCTCTGAAAATAATACCATAATAATAAGTCATTTGCATTTCTATAGTGCCTTTCATCTGAGAATCTCAGAACACTTTGCAAACAATGTGTTTGAATCATGTAGCTGCTACAATAGGGAAAAATGGCTTCAGCTTCCCAGCATTCTGACTTCCTAGAAAATTAAAGGCTGTTGGGATTTCTGTGCAACATTAGAGAACATTACAGTAAGCATCCCAAGCTCACCAGGGCTCTTTTTAGGTAGACTGGGAAGGGAGTGGACTGGTCTAGGTTATTCGTGTCTCCTTTCCAAACAGCACTGCCAACCCTCAGGTCTCTACCTTCAGGTCTCCAAAAAGGCAAAAGAGAAACTGGACACACTGAAGGCATGTCATTAACCAAATTAACAACCACAATGGATTGTAACTCTCCAGATTCTGACTAGCAAAACAATGCAACACTACTGCGATGTTGCACACAGCTGCTCGTCCCAACCCTAATCTCATGGCATGTGCAGAATGCGTGGAGTCCTGGACCAAGAAGGGGCCCTCAGCTCCACCTTAGTGCTCCAGCCACTTGGCCACCATGTAACAACATTGCTGGCATCTCCCTTTTCTCAGCCTTCTCGGTTCTTAAAAAATAAACAGAAATACAACAGGAGGCTGAGCATTTGAGCCCAAAGGAATGGCTACCTGGCTTAAAGTAATGGAAAATAACATTAAAATATCAAGTAATCCTGAAACATGTCTCTCGATTGCAAAGAAACAACTGAATAAGACTAAAAATTTGTGATCCACATCAGAACATTTAAACGAGCACTTCCCTCAAACAAAAAATGTAACTATTTGAAGCGTTCCCTACCACCAGTTCTGTGAGATGACAAACTTAAAACAACACATATAGAACACACAGTTATTATTTTTTTAAAACGTAGTTTTTAATAGTTGGCTACATCTCATGGTGACATCTTACTCACAAAATACCCTGCATCTTGACTGTTAATGTGATTTACCGCTGCCACCTATTGGCTTAGCAATAACACCCAGCTGTCAACTGATACACAGTAAAAAATGAGGCAATTAGTAAAATCGAAGCAGTCAAGACTCATGTTAAAATACAGAATTTAGGGGAAATATCAGAATGAAACTGGCATGATGGAAAGGAAAAGCAGCATCCAAATACTAGGAATCTTTCAACAAAAATATTCATTATTCACATGGGATATTGTTCCCAATTTAAAACAAGTGTTAGTTTCTGAGGATTCTAATTTTTGTTACGGGTATAACACACTTAGGCTGAAACAAAATTGGAGCCTGATCCAGAGGTCGGTGAGGTTAATGGAAAGATCTGTTATTCTCAGTGGATCTTAAATGAGGTTCTACACTTGTAGCATGAAGTGAAATCCAGCACTTCTTAATGTCTTTCTGACTTCCACAGAGTTTAGATTAAACCCTTTGATCCTTAAAAAAATTAGTAAATAAACACTACATATTCATGAAATCTGGTGGGTGAGGTATTGGTGAGCACTCAAAGGCAGAATTTTATCTTATAACGTACCCTACAACCTACCTCACATTACCCCTTGGGGACAGTGCCGCCCTTCGATGCTCTACAAAAGAAAATAAGAGGTTGCCCCGGAACTGCGCAAAGGATTCCTAGATTGCAGCTTGGGTGGCTCACATCCCTTGGCTATGATGCGTGGGAAGCGGTGCAAACACAAATACATTTGCACACAGATGCCAACACACAGTAGGAGCTTCAGCGGCACTGTGGCTTGAAGGCAGAATCTCTAAGGAAGGAGAATACTGCATTCTGCACACTGCGCAAGTGGAAGAATTCAACAAAATCTAATTCTTTCATTTAATAATGCAAACTAGGAAAGCTCTTGAAAACATGACAATTTACAAGCAATTACTGTCATACAATTAAATGATGTGACAGGAGAAACTGAAGACACAGCACATTTAGAGACACCGAAATTAAGTCTGAAAATTTCCTCTGCAGAACACCTAAGCTTATTACAACCAAGCACTGGAAAACAGCAAAGCCTGCTAGGACAAGAATTTGCAACTATAATCAAAATCAACGTGAAAGAACAACAACTTCTGAAATCTGAAAGAGGACCTCTCAGTGAGCTGTGAAAAACCACACAGCAGAAAAAAAGGACCAGCACAGTAACAAAGATACCTGCAAAAGTCCTACCAGTTCACTGTAGAAAAGAAGTTGTGGAACTGCCTAGAAGGAAAAAAAAAAAAAAAAGGCAAAAAAGCTGCACAATACTGGAGAACATTTTCAGCAGTTAAGTTGTGAGCACAGTGGAAGCTTTACCATTTATTTCTGACATCCCAAGGGAAGAAGCCCAAAGGAAGAAACTCGGGGCACATAACTGAAGTGCGTGAGGTCAGGATGTGGTGGCAATCAATGCAATGATGCCACAGGCAGTCCAACCCCTGCCTGAGCTGCAGCCTTATGTGCTGGGAGCAAACAAAACAGTACATTGTGGGCTTGGAGAAGGCATGATGCAGAGGGGAGCCATAAAAAAACAAGGGAAAGCAAGAGCCCCAGGTGCATTTCATGGCACAGGCTTGTGCAGGCTCCCTAAAAACACTTGGTTTTGAAGAAATTCTGGTAACTGCTCCTGCCTGACTTTACGCCTGGCAGCGGTGTGAAGCCACATCTCAGTTCGATAAGACCTGTCAGCTTTTGGTAAGCTGCTTTCTCCTCCAAACTTCTAAAGTTCTTCAGTCATGAAGTTCTACATCTGGAGAAAAATGGATGTGGCTTGTGTCACTACAGAGCTGCTGAACTCAGGGGCACCAGCTGAACACCATGACTGTCAGGGCTTCAAGAGAGACAAGCGCTGGTGCTCACTGCCAGGGAAGTAAGCCCGCAACATTATGGCAGGAGTTTTCTTTGCAGCCGTGTTTTTCTTACTACTAACCAGAGAGGGCTATTAAATAACATCATGGCACAGTAAGAGCAGCACTTGGTGCAGCAGAAGCAGTTACCGAAGAGGAAGAAACTAAAGGATGCTGCCTGCAAGGGAGTGCAGCTGCAAGAGCGCACGAAGCCCACAGCAACAGCACTGGTGGAGGGGGGATGCCAGAAACTCAGCCACACTGTGTCTGAAGAAGAGAATCTGACTGCCTTCTCCTACAGCTAGCTCACGTGTGGTGCTGCCCTCGAGCTGCAAAGCCCAGAACGGAATTCCAGGCAGGGCCGCGCCAGGAGTCACAGGGCAAGGCCGAGCAGTCCCCAGTTGGGCTCATTCTGAGGGATCACGTGATGCCTGAGGGGAAGCAGTGGCTGACACACACAGGAGAAGGGACTTTCCGCACCTCCCTTCTGCTGTCCCAGTCCTCATGATTCATCTAAGCATTATTTTTTGTGAAGATTATATAAGCTAGTTGGAAGGGCCATTTTAAGTAATTTTTCTAATGCATCTGTTTTTGTGATCCAAATATTTTTGTGATGACTTTATTTTACCATGTTTTGTTTTCTCTATGATTTTATTATTTTTTTTGTGCTGCTACCTACATTTAGTTGATGACATACTAAGGTAACTATATCTGCAGTTTAACAATCTTGAGGAGCTAGCAATGGAAAAAGAACAATACGTGTACCGATCACTTGCTCCTTTTGAGAAGCAGATGTAATCAAAACGACTAAGTTCAATTTCTCCCAAATCAATACTTTTCACAAGCACGATAGAAAATAGTAACGGTTGCAGAACATCCAGAACTGGCACACCAAGTTAATTGCTCAGTGACTGAGCTACAGTCTGCCTTCCAAATTACGTGAGCCATCTTCCCTGCTCTTTGCTTTTAGTTTGAAAATAATTATATGAATACTAAGCATTATTCTTACAGAAGGGAATTTGAAAGTACTTGAGGTGTATTTTTCACTGTGTTCTCCTTTGTAGTAAGTCAGGGGTATATGAAGAAGGCACACAGGCAGCTTTATCTCAGTGCACATAAACTGATGTGTTCACTCCTTGGGCTGCTATGGGGGTTTTGTGCCCCCACTACGTCACCGTAGCTGCCCCGCAGCTGGAATGTTAGCAGCATCTTCCAATGCACCATATAATGCAAATTCAAGTTTAAGTCCCTTTGTGTCAAAACGATGTGAACATAAATGTTATGTTTCCCATAGAGAAAGCAATCTCATTAACTAACAATCTGTGCAGGAGCGTGTAGAAAGACAAGCGAAGGCACCGTAATCCAAAAGTCCTTTGAAACAGACAAGACAACCATCACAAACAGACAAGTTTTGAAAGAAACACAGCAGTTAGCATTCAGATGCACACCAGCCTGTTTACAGGGAATATTCTGACTGAGGAAATTTGATGGATGCTGCCCCACGAGCCACAGTGACCTTTAAGGGAGGATAAAGATCTTTCATGATGCTGCACTCTCCACAGCAGTGTAGAAGGCTGTTGAAAGGATGGGCTCGGCTCCATTTCCATTTCTAGCACTGCCAGACGCTATCAGTTTTTCTCACTGCCTGTGAAGGTATTTGTCCCTTGGTCGCAGAAAAGATAAAAACGTGTGCGAGTCATCCTTTGCCTTCTGTACCTACAGACAGTTAAACACAATTGAGCCCACAATGGGGGATCTCCTCTCTTTTATTGGAAATGATTTTGAATTTGCATAATGACTGTGAAGAACTGTGTTATTAATACTAGAATAATACGCCAGCGATGGAAGTGCTCAATGGAATTATATTGTATTATACATGGCTGATCACAGAAAGAATAAAGCAGAAAAACCATAATTAAAACAGGTGGCATGTAAGGAGATCAGTTTTAGCTCTGTTTTCTAGAGAAAGGAAGAATATGTCACGATGTGTGTCTTCTAGACGTGTCTTCCACTAGTCCTTTGAAAAATGTTTCTAACTCATTGATGGACATTAAACGAATCTGACAAAATGACACTAATCTCAAACATAATGAAGATCCCACATGAGAGCAGATCACCAGGTGAATAAGAGAAATCCTACAAACGAGTCTCATGCTGCTGTTTGTAAATTAACCCATTGAAGGAAAAGCTGTAACATGAGCCACTAGACATTTCATAAAGGCCTCAAGTGAGGGAGAGCTTCATCTGAAACATGCAGTCCGTGCAGGACATACAACTGTGGTAAAATAACTCTTATGGGAGTTTATTGCTCTATTCTAGTTCAGTTTATTATCCAGTGTAGTTAATTATCCAGTCTAGTTAATTATCCTTATTTTGCTTGGATGCATAGACTGGCTTCCTGACATGGTAAAAAACAGATTTGAGAAATTTATGAATAATGACATTTACTAGTGAAAGCTAATGAAACTCACTCCAGGCAAAAAAATGCTCAGGGAATTTATTACCTTTGGCAGTTTTTATTGACTAATGAGCCTATTTTGTGTCTGTATACGTTGCTGTAAGCACTACCAGGACTGCTATGTGCAGCAGTACACTGCGCAGTCCATTTTCCTGTGTATTTCCTTCACCAGTGTGGAGACGCTGGAGCTGTCATGAAAAGTCAGATCATCTTCTTTGATGAATGGCACAGGTATACCTCAGCCTGCCGCCGGCTGCAGCATAGATCCAAAGGCCACAAGAGGTCCCTTCCAGCCTCTATCCTCTGATTTGCAAAACAATAAATAGCTGCCTAGCCTGGGGTCCCGTAGATCTCTCTTAGGGTGCTGTGGTCATATATCCCGTTTAAATGGCACGCCATTTAACTCAATTGTGCTCATTTTGCTCACCACAGAGTGCTTAACTCCTTATAATCCCATGTTGTAAATGGCTTGTATTTCAAAGTAAATCATCATACACACTTTGCTAATGTCTTGGTAAGCCAAATTAGGGATCACATGAACAGGAACACTTAAACAGCTTTGCATAAATCTTCCATCACTTTTAAAGGTAATCAATAAAAATGTAAGTGGATCAAGATCATTACCAACAATAACATGACTTCATTGTTTTCCTAGTATTTACCGGTAACTGAAAAGGAATTTGAGAGCTAATAAGAGAGTCAACACTTACTGCCCACTGAACACAGTACTTGAGCTATTGAAAATACTGTGGGGTGGAAAATGAAGCAGAAAAATAGGTGTTTTCTACAGAAAAAAATACCTTAGTCTTGCCAGAACAGTATAGACCACTCTATAGGAATCTAGCCATCAAGATTGTTATCAAGAAATATTTTTCCTCTGTTTTCTGAAATTCACAAGGGTTTTGTGAAATCACAGTAGGTATGAAAACATAAAAAGATGAAGTCCTTCATTCTAAGGAAAGCACTTATAAAGCAGTCACACATGATTTATGTTATGTTTGATTATCACAGTGAGGCCAGATCCTCCAGATGTCCCACACTGGCACAGGAAGGTGTGGAAAACTCTGACTAACCAAATAAACCTCAGATTTGATTCCTATATGATGCTCTGTGCTCCTTTAGATTAGACTCCATACCTTAAAACTCCAAAAATTATTGAATGTTGTCATTTCCTTATTTAGTTTTTAGTATAGCTCTGTTTTCATAACCCCATGAAAATAAGACCATTCAGATAACCAGGTCTTTGCAATTAATCTCACTTCCTATATAAGCAACAGAGGATAATTTAACATGATGCTTTTGGAAAAAATTACTGTTATTAGGAAAATTAGGAAAACTTGCTTTTAAGTGCACCTATTCCACAGATATTTTCATTGTCATTTTCATATAAAATTCCCACTGACGTGAGGTAGGATTAGGCATTTCTGTGCGCAAGAGCCTGTTTCAAAACTTTCAGCCTTTCAAAGGTTGTTGCAAACACCAAGGATAGTGACTGATTAGCGAAGCAATTAGACAGATTCCTGGAAGCAAAAGATCTCATGGATTGTTGAGCACAAAGACGTAATCTTTGTCATCTTGTCCTTGTTGTGATCTCATTTTCTTTTGTCATGCATCTGAAACTGTCAGGAAGAATACTGGGCTCCCTTGGGCTAACTTGCTGTGTCGGATCTTACTGCACTTGCTTCTTGCTTATCTTAAGAGTAGCTCATGTGCGTAACTCCACAAACCTGCATAACCCCTCTCATCTAAAAGTATTAAATCCACATGGCTGTTTGATGGCTTTTAAAAGTAATTTTTATCTAATAAAATCCAGCCAGTGAGATCACTTGTGAACACAGACACGCAAGCCCAGGCAGCGTCAGGGTTTCTGTTACGTTTACTCTGGAGCGTCTATTTGCGTGGTCAGGCATCAGTCTTATACAAGACAAATAAGCAATGCTAACTAACATATAATAACATATATTGAAACTACTATGCTAGAAAGAAGTTTTTTGGGGGTGGGGGTTGTGCAAGCCATTTATTTGCCATTGATTTTTAAATTTGCATTTCCATATGCCTCTGAATTTCTATCCTGTACTTTCATAAAGTGCATGCTGTGGCTTCTAGGAAATGCAAGTGCTTTGCAATGACACAAACACACTGAAGGGCCCCAGGCATTCAGCAGTGCCTGGCCAACAGGGAGCACGATGGCTGGGAGCTACCTGAAAGAAAGGCTGTCCAGATAGGGCTCTCAGTCATCAGTTCTCATTTCATCTTAATGTTTTGTAAAGTGTCACTCATTACATAATCGTTTTACAAATAACATGGCTATGCACCATACATGCACTGCACTGACTGCATGTCTCCAAACCTGGTTCAGTAAGGGTAACAGAGAGCAAGGGGAGAAAGCTGGAGATGTATTGTGCATAGGTGGGACTGTGAAGGTACCCAATTGCTTGTACAGTGAGATGGACTCCATTAACAAATATTTTGGCTGTTTAACCACACTACAAACACACGTTTCTATATTGAAGACTGCAGCTGTGCCACCCCAAGCAAACACTAGGAGCAGGTTGTACAACCCTATTTCCCTACATAACTGCAGTAGATCAAGCACAAACTCTGTTCAGCACAGTATCTTGTTTCTGGATATGGGCCATAGGAGATGGAGGCTCACAGAGAAAGTTTAAGAACAGCTCGAAGACAGACGTGGTCCAGGGCGATGGGCTGCCCCAAGAGGCCATGCAGTGCCTCTCTGTGCCTGCACACGGCAGCCGGCAGGGGCTCAGGGTCCCCTTGCACTACCTTGCCACGCTCCCTGCTTCCAGCTAGCAGTGTAAGCCTTACTTGTCCTTAGGCTAAAAGTTTTGGAAGTAAGAACCTCTCTTTGATACAAAACCTAAATTATTAAGATTAGCATCAGGCCAGTGGAGCTTTTTAGTGTTCCACTGGAACAACCATAATTAAATTTGGGGTTTCTAATTCTATCAATTTGCATCCTTCTTTAATTAAAATTCTAGTAAGGGGATAAAGCAGCTGTCTAGAACCATTCTGCCTGTATTAAAAGCCACCACATTTTTCTGTATTCCTTATACATGACTATCTATGACTATGTTATATCTACCACTTTTTTTTTTTTTTCAAAAAAAACATATTACCTTAAATTACAGGTAGCTAACTATTATTAATGTACTATTACTGCAGCTTGAAAGGATACCCTATCACAAAATACTCTTTCAGCAGATGAAAATTCAAAGAAATTTCATGTGTTTCACACGAAAAAGCCTCTAGTCATACCTAAAATTAGAAGCAAGGAGCTGGGAAAGGCGCTGTGATGTGGTCTGCTCATCCCTAACTCTTTACATGTTTACTTCTGGATAAAATCTAAACTCCTCTGTAAGGCTCTTGCTTCTACAGTAGCATTTAACAAAACCTAGGCCGTTCCTCAGTAACACTAGAATCACAACTTTGAGTGTTGTCTTTGGAACATAAACACTCAGTTCTCACAAGAAATCCTAGCAGCAAGTTTGCAAACTGGCTATGACACTGTGGATGAGTTTTCTACACATATTTATACCATTTTATACAATTTTATAATTTGCATATATTTGTGAATATGCACACTAGACACACATAAAAGCTATAGAAAAATAAAATTTAAGTACAGAAAAAATCTATAATTCCAGATGCTGCACAGAAAGAAAATGACTGAGTTTCTGGTAGTTTTACTTATTTCTACAAATCAAAAATCAAAACAAACTAAATAGCTTGCCGTCTTACTAAAAGAGAAACAACCAAATAAAAAAGCAGAACAATCCCTTTGACCTCAGTTCTGTTCTCCAAGTGCACATCCTACCTTTTGAGCATGTGAATGAAAAACGTTGTGTATGAATTAAGCAAAAGTTCTCAGTGTCTTCCCTTGCACATTCAGTACACATGGAGCAGCCCCCCAGCCCACTCCCATGCTACACAAGCCAGTAAATCACAAAAAGAACAGGAGGACGTGAAAAGCAGTTCTTCTCATACAGTTTATCAAGTTCAACTGACTAGCTGAAACTTCAAACCAATTCAGTATTCATCTTGGCCCCATATGATGATTTCCTCTAACAGGAACAAAGGCTTGAGGATCAGCTCAGCCGTAATTGTCTAGTTCTGGTTCAGATCTACCTGCCCTGCCCACAGCATGGTTACAGCCTACATGAGACTTGGTCCTACATCCTCAATGAGTCAGATCTTGCCTGCTGCTCAACCATGCTGACAACAAAGTTGGTTCTGTGGCACAAGAAGAAAGAAAAGTTGGCACAGAGGCCAAAATACTGAAAATGGCAAGCTTAGTTCCACTCTTAATGAACTGTGGGCATCTCTGACCTCTGGACCTCTTGAAGTAAGACATCCAAGCAAAGCCTACACCAAAACCAGATGCTTGAACCATGTTACTCTCCAAAACACTGAGATACTCAACTTTGTCTCTAACTCTTGAAGGCTTTTTTTTTTCCCCCCCCTCAAGTATAGCTTGGTTTGTAGCTCTCAAACACCACAGTGATGTGTGTCACGTAAATCCATAAATAGGTACAAAGTTAGGTAACCAGAACTAGCACTTAGCATAAAAAAAGTCCTGGAGTTATTTGTCTCCACATCTCCGCAACACCTCCCTTGCAATTTCATACACTTGAACATCTGTGTTTTTCTTTAGCTCAGGAATAAATTCCGCCCAGATTATATAAAATTGTCTTTATAAAAAGACCTTCATGCAACATATCCAAACAGGGACACCATATGGTATTTTTGGGTTGGACAAAATGGACCATCATTAATGAAGTATTATTCTGGCTTTTGAGTGTTAACGTTAACGTTGCCTCAGTTGTATTTTTCTTACACGAATCAAGACTTTGGGGAGAAGTGATACCATATACTTGGGATATGCTAAGAATCAAAAGTTATACCTTTACCTTATTGCAAATGACAATTACATTGCAACTAAAGCAATCACAACTCTTCATCTGTTATGAGGTAACCAACCTCTCGGTCAGTAGCAGTGAGCACAGGGCACAGAACATTTGTTTTTCTTTCCTATGTATATCAACACACATAAAAATACATGTAATTCCTGCAAAGAAGCCTACAACAAGAAGTTCAGATGAAATCATTAGTAAGACTCATTTCCACAATAATTAACTGTAAGAATAATCCTTGTCTAATCAACCAAACTAACTTTAGGTAAGAATTTTGCCTTATGTATCATGAGAATGTATGTAAGGTGGGCACCAAACATTTGTGTTATATTCCAGCTGAGTGTTTTTCAAAAATTTATACAATGTCCTGGATTATGTATGTCAATGGAAAATAAGCTACATTGAACAACTGTGTAATAACTCCAGAAAACTCAAACTCATTCAACAGTGTAACACCAGGAAATCTCACTCTGGCAGTCTAAAGGGAATCTTCCAAGTCTAACTTCTCTTAGAATTAGAGCTTCATCTTAAATTCCAGCATGTGTACATAGGACTTCACATTTCAGATTATTAATCACACCAAAAACTAGCATTAGCTTTTCTTATAATTAGTTGGATTTCAGTGTACTTGTTAGAGATTATAACAAGGGGCCATCCAAAACAAAAGTATGCGGTTAATTATTACTTGTTACTTTAACAGGGAATTTATTTTTGAGAGAAAGCAACTGAGATCAGCAGGTATTTGATCTAGCAAAGCCTGCACACAGGTACGCACGCAAAAATTCATGTTGAGTGATTTCTTGGATCCCGGGCTAATTTCAGAGTTTCAGAAAGAGCTAAAGCAATCTACTATTACCTTTCTGACTTACTTTATAAATATTTTAATATTTGAAACTTTAAATGGCTATTGGAGGAACAGAACCCACAAGGAACACAGCATCTCTGCATCAAAAAGGGCTTTTAAAACAAAGTTTGTTCATGATTTCAGCACAATTCCCTTTATTGATACAGCAGAAGTGTTTTGAAAAAGCAGAAAAAAATAAATTCCGTGTTGGAACTTAGAAGGTATTCAGAGGTGCTGCACAGAGAGGAGTGAGCTGTACTCAGCAGAACCAATGGTTGGAGAAGCGAGCACCCCTGCCCCACAAAGTGCAGGGCTCAGCCTGTTGACAGGTTCAGGTCAGAGTGGCTCACACCCTCTGTCAGGACATACCCAGACGCTGTATGAAGTATCATCAGCCGGTCTGCAGCGGAACCACTTGTGCGTAGGATGTGGCTGTGCACACATCCCTCTTTAACGCTTTCCTTTGTCCCTGCTGCATGACATGAAAGGCACCTTCCCAACCAAAACACGAAGAGCCTGAAGTAAGAAATGACTGTTGTCTGAACTAACTGAAGTAACAGCCAGACCTTAACCAGAACCAGCAAAGGGCTGACCTCTCTGCTGCCAGAAGAGCCAGGAGGACTTAAAATGATGCAGATCTGACCGCATGTTCCAATTCATAAGACTTCATTTTCCAAAGACTAATCCCTAACTCCAGTTAAGGAATCATTTTCAGCCAGGGCTTGTATCATGTTGTATCACCACATCATTTACTGAAAGAGCAAACTTTGCAACTCACAACATTTTCTGCTCAAAGTAGTGACAAGAGGCACTGGAATGGTCTGAATCCACACAGTGCTGATGTCATTGCTCAGTACAACAGGACTGTATGGAAGTCTGTACCTGTTGTATTTAATAGGAGCTGTGCATTGATGGCAAGCATCTATACAGGCACTACTGAGCAACAAACTGACACGAGCTGACTGCTACTGCAGCCCACAGATTCCTACAGGAAACAGCAAAAGCAGTTCTTACACTCAGGCGAACGTTGACTTGCTTCCCTTATCACTTGAAAGCAACCAAAATGCCTTGAGACAAGCGATAAATTGTTGAAGGAAAGATCTTCAATCTCTCTTAGCCAAAATATCTGTTTAAAATATGCCTTGTTGCTTGGATCTACTGAAACAAGAAAGCAGACCTACTGATATTCAAATGACAAAGGAGCTTTAATGTTTCTAAAGATCCAATCATCATCAGTGACTAATTGACATCAACACTATGAGCAAGAAAGCACTGCTAGATGAAAAAGCAGTTTCACTGATCTACCAAATTTGATCTAAAAAGCAGGAGATGGTAAAATGAAGCGATTCTCTTCGTGTTAGCCATGCTCACTGTTGCTCCTTATTGTTCTTTTTAGGGATTTCTGTTCACGAAATTTTACAAATAACCGTTTTCCTAGCTGTGTAGTAAAAATACATTTAAATCCTACTACATCATGCTTTTTAAGAACATATCAAGCCCTGACTTCCTCCACCATCCACATACTGAATGGCTGCTATTCAAGAGGACTATTTCAAGCCCACGCCTGTGGAGTCACAGCGAGGAGCTCCCCACGAGCTGCAGCAGGACCCAGCCCCGGGCTCCCGCTGAGCAGCAGCCACGCAGGGGTGGCAGCCCCAGTCATGCAGACAGTGCTGTGGCTCGGGGCTGAAATATGCCCATCAGCTCGCCAAGTAGGGAGGGCTTTATCCTTTTTATTTTCCCCCAAACACTTGCATTTTGAGCTCTCTAAGATTTTTTGCATTTTTATTCCTAAGGAATTTACCGGATGATATTTAATTGCTATTGCAGAGTACATCTTCTTGTTTATCAGTAGCCTTTTCCTCAGGTCACAGCAGTGAGTGACACTTCCGTATCAGTGCTACCACTATCAGCCTCGGCTGCTCTGCGTCACACATAGCCCCCAAACACCCACCTCAGGGCTCATCTGCTAACCAGAACCTGTAAGCACTCTGAAATCCCCGTCCCACAGTGTCATTTAGAAAAGCAGGAGCAAAGCTGCAGATATAATTTTGGCAATGAGAAGCACTGATCCCTGTGAGCATGCGATCCCACCAAGAAGCCAACACAAACAATTCTGAGGCAACCGACTTATTCCCTTCCTCTGAGGATTTTCTTAGGGCTGAAATTTTGGAATAATAACACAAGGGTAAAATCCTGCAAATCTACGGTTAAACCCCCCACTTTCAGCAGGAGCTGAGCGCTTTTTTAGGTAACAAACAAGCAGCTGGCACACTGAGCACGCTGCTGATGAACGCCGCTCACGTCACACACGGGGGCATCGGTGCTCCCACAGCGGGGGCAACGCTGGCACAAATCCATTCCCAATGAGTAACAAATCATCTACAGCTTCATGCCAGTTTTCTTTCAGAGCCAACTAACCATTCCTTTGCTGATCACTAACTACAGCTTTGCTTAGCTTGCAATGCACAGGAAGCATGCCGGTGCCCTCTGCAAGGAGCGGGATGCTGTGTGTGCCCAGCGATGCGTGGCCTGAGGGGCCGGAGCATGAGGCTGTGTGCTTGGGGCTGGTGGGCACCGCAGGTGCTCGTGCCGGGGCCGCTCTCCCTTCAGCACGGCTTTGCCGTTGACTTCCAGCTCTGGGAGGTTCGCACGGAGGGGCAGCGCTAGGGGAGGCGGTGGTGGGAGAGAACCGTGCGTGCTGCGGGCTCGATGGCAACGGTGGGGAACGGCCAACACTGCGGCTATGATCTCCCCGTGCCGAGTGGGAACGTGCTTCCAAACTTCAATCTTACGAGTGGGAACGACACCTCTCGCACATTTCCTCGTAAATAAATTTAAAATTTTAGAAAGAGGTTTGAAGCAGCGGGACGGCCAACTAGCTCAAACACACAGCGAGCGAGCCCGGCGTTACTCAGCCCAAACCCTATTAAACAGAAGCGTTATGCAGCTAAGCCCGGCCCGGCTCAGAGCACCGCGCTCGCTGCCAGCTCCCTCTCCCCGGTTTCCCCAGCAGCCGGCCCGGGCCCGCTGCCCCCGTGCCGCCCTCCCCGCGTCCCGAGGAGCCGCCCGGGCTGCAGGGGGAGCAGCGCCGGGGCCGCCCTTACCTTCGGGGTTGGCGCTGATGAAGACGCGGACGCTGCGGCCGCCGGGCGCCAGGTGGGCCGGCAGTGC
>WBMW01006453.1:902383-1037127 GCA_013396635.1 Penelope pileata | reverse complement strand
GCACACTTCAAGTTTTGGTCCAATACAAAGTTGTTGAGTGAGGTGGGTGGTAGCGACAGGCTGCAGACGTGGTTTTAGCCTGAAGCATGCTGTTCTGTAACAGTCTGTTGGATTTTCAGTTGGTCACAGAAAAAAGGTGGAAGAGACCCACCACCACCATCTCCAGCTAATCTTGGTCAGAGCACAGAAGTCTGGACAGTGTGAGAAACTCCGTGTTAAGGGCCACATCCTTTAAACCAATGGCCTGTAGCTATGGCCATTATGGGAGTACACAAGCAAGGACAGACTGGATGGAGGAGGAGTTGGAGAGGATGACAGGAGCAGGAGCTTGGAGAGGGCGACAATATTCAGGATCTGGAAGGAATCAACGAAAAAGATGTAGTCAAGAAAGAGAGGGTTAGAGAACAACTGTTCAAATGGTGTCACAATGACCCAGGGAAATTGCTGAGTCATTCTTAATGGAAAACATGAAGAATTTATAGAGAAGATCAAGGAGTGAGTGGAGAATCTGCAAATGCTTTTTTCAACATTAGTTTTTTTTTTTTATTTTGAAATCCCAAAATGAGTTCATAATGCATGATCTCCGAGGAGTTACAGCAGTAATAAAGTATCTAAATACTGAATATAGATTTATAATATCCTTTAAATCAGGCACACAACCTGAAGATGAAAACATATATAAATCCTTGTTCAGATTATAGATCCATCAGGCGGTGTACACTTCTGATGTTAGGGTCCGTGCATATTCTGCTTGGAAGTGCTGTGTTTTAAAGTGATACACAGAAAATTGGAACAACGCCTGAAGATGCTGGAACTAGCTGACTTGGAGTCAGTGGAACAGGTTTCTGTTGCTTCTGGAATACATTACACTCAGCAATTAAATTTGGTTGCTGCAGTACTGCTTGGAGAGCCCTTCTCTAACTCAGACTTTCTTGACAGCTTCAATAGCAGTCCTTTTCCATAGCTCTGAGTGGCAACCAGGCCATGTCCCTTGGCTTTGTGAGGCCTGACTAACTTGGTGGTACCCCCACTTTCTCCACCTCCCTGTCACAGAGCACGCAGGAACATGAGCTGCCAAGACTAACGAGGGAAGCAGTCATGCCCTGGAACACAGCTTCCCTTATCTGACTTCCCAGCACTCTGAGACATCCTTGCCTCTTCTGGAAATGAACTGAGAAAGAGTAGTTCATTTTAATTCCTGAAGTTGAAGTCAGAGTTGAACCGTTGGTGTTGCAAGTGAGAACAGGATTTCTGTGCAAGTGCCTCACAAAGATGTTAGGCACCACCCAGATCACTGCTTTTCCCACTGGAGTAGATAGTCATTTTTAACGTGCGTATAGAGTTTAGATGATTGTACAGCATAATTCAAAGCTTGTCTTGGGTGGTGAGAGAGAAGCAAGCCCACCAGGCCTTCATCCAGCTCCTGGCAGCATGGGCACAGCATGGCCTTCCCTCACCCAAGGCAGTGGCTGGGTTTGGTTGTTACCCCACTGCTCCCAGAGGAGCAGCAAAAAGGGGGACAGATGCTAGTGATGGGTATGGGAACAGGCCTGTTAAGGCAAAGGTTTCTTGCACAGGTTTTTAGGAAGATCCTGTACCTAGATATAGGCCAGTCACTTCCATGAACAAAGGAGAAGGGTGGATGTCTGAACAAAAAGAAAGTCACTTTGAGATGGAGCATGTCTCAGAAAGGTTTGGAGCAGGAGCCTGGTAGCATGCTTGACTTATCCATGCACAACACAGACACATAAGACAGTCACAATTGGTCAACATGGCTATTGCTTTGCAATAACTACTTATTCTCAGCCAGAAATGATATTTATTTAAGATTCTTATGAATTACTTCTATTTTAAAACCATGCTTGGAATGTTGTCTAGACTCAGTGGATAACCATTACACTCTTGATCCAAGACAGAAAGCTAGGAATTCGAACAAATCCAGTAGGCTTTGATGTCTGGGTACAGTCTAGTCCCCAAGAGGTGACTCCATATTGGACAAATCTATCTTTATTTTGGCAGACTAGAGGTCCTCCAACTTCAGCCTAGAGATGAGAAGAGAGAATATGGTAACTCCTCTAGTGATGGCGCTAGACACGCAAACAACAAAATACTGTCAGGAATAACATTGTGGTAACTCTGAAGGCCTCAGAACACAGCTGAAGTGAGGGCTGTAGAGAGGAGCGTTTTCTTCTACTTATTGTAACGAAAATTTGGGGAGGAAAATGTTTTTTCCAAGCTCATAGACCATTATTTTCTTCTGAAGAAGAGAGATCCAAGTACCAGTTGTGACTGTAGGAATATCCCCAGGCCAATTACACAACAAAAAGAAGTCTCTTAATTTTCCACATTCTCTAACCTACTTCATTCCAGACTCCAGACAAAATGAGTGTAATTGTTATTATGCTGTTTCTTAAAATCCAGGTCTGGCAGGATATGAATACATATGTCCAGTGATTTGTGTATCAATGAATTCACCATCCATACTCTCAAACATAGCATTTGTAGTAGCACTGATTACCTGCTCAAACAGACCAGCAGTTGCTTTCTGACTTTGTCTCCAAGTAGTCATCAGCTTTTTATTGGAAAGTACCCAGCATGATACCCTCCTGTCTTAGTTTCTGACAGAAGTTACTTCTCTCACAGTGCCTGGTATGAAGCTATGTTTTGTTCCCAGAAGAGAAATAAAACTGATAACACCTGGCAGTGTTGAACGCAGCCAAGGACATATTTTGTTCCTCAGTGAAGCAGTTAGAAGGCATAAGGAGCTGGGAATTGGGAGGGGACAGGACCAGGGCAGCTGACCTAAACTGACCAAAGAGCTATTCCATACCACATCACATCATGTGATTTTTACAGAAAATGAGTATCTTGCTCGGAGGGAGGGGCTGCTGGCCGGTTGGGTATCGGTTGTTGGTCCCTTGCTTTGGGTATTATTTATTGTTTCTTATATATATATATTTGTATGTACTGGTATTTCTTTTATTCTCTCCGCTGTCTTAGTAAATAGCTTTTATCTCAGCCCACGAGTTCTACCGTATTTATTCCTTAATTCTCTCCCCCATCCCATTTGGGAGGGGGGAGGGTGAGCGAAAAACTGTGTGGGACTTAGCTGTCTGCTGAGTCGAACCAGGACACCTCCATAAAGAAAATCACATTTTAAAAGTCTTATCATATGCTTGTGAAAATTTGAAAACTGGAAACACTTTGAGCATTAGTGATCAGGGGGTTAAATAAAGAAGTGATACAGTGTCAAGTGGGAACCAGAAACATTCACTGGTTTCCCTTCTGTCTCTAGGAACAAAGCAAAGTCCAAGTAGCATATCCCAGGATTTCTTTTTGCTAGGATGGGATACTCACAATACCGAGCTACTATCAGTAGGATTTGTGTATGCAATTCTGGAGGAAGGGAAAACTATCCTACACAATTTTGCAGCTATTCTGGTTGACAGTGTGAGGGAAAAGAAAACGCTATATATGCCTCAGTACTTGTGTTTCATGCAGAGATCCCGAAGTGATGAAGGCATTTCTGAGCCTTGAAAATTAAAATTTACATTTGACCTGCTCAAAGCTGGATTATTCTTACCTTGCAGTGATGCGCACTTACGAAAGTGAATCCACCACAAAATTCGTGATTATTGACACTTCCATTCAAAAATTCAGGGCGATTGCATATCCTGTTTTCAAGTACAGGGAATTCAATGTCTTTTAATCTGCTGCCTGTATCAGTACCTTTGAGAACAACCAAGAAAATGTAACAGTTATAAATGGTAGCCTAAAGGCTGTGATGCAGTGAAGCCAGAGTAATGAAAGGGCTGGGTTCTGTCCTTAGTTCTGTGATAGACTCTGGGGACCTGAAGTACCTTGCTAAAGCTTTTAATTTTTTAGTAATTGGATCGTTCCTCTCAATAACCAGTGATTATTCTTCTTTGCAAAGTGTTACAAAATAAATAAAACCACATGCAGAACCATTCTGTCTATTTGTAGGCTTTCATTATGGTACAGTAGCAATGGCATTTCAAGGGGAAAAAGCCTGGATTTACTTTACATAATTTTGAATTCTTTCACGCCTAAAGGAAGTGCTTTCCAGACAAGCAGGATTTTTCTGAAGCTACAGTTAAATTTTCCTAAAACACGTTGTATTTAGAAGCAGGACTCTGGCTCTGCTCCCCCTTTCATAAACTAGTTGCATGACGCGGCAGGACCCTCTTTCTGATGCTGCTTAAATGTGATCACTGGAATGTACGAAGCTGCTGCCACCGTGTGGCAAGGTAAACAAAAAACCCTGTCTGCCCTGGTGAAAAGTGTTTATTGATAGTGCTGATGAACTGCATTTATAATAGAGTGATTAATCCTAAGCATTATTTTCATAGCGTCAATTTTATAGATAAATGACACAAGAAAGGGAAAAAAGGTATTGCAATCCATATGAAAGTTTTTTAGAGGCAGGGACGTATTCTGCTCAGATTTTTTTCCTTTTAGTTTTGTGAACAAACTCACTAAGAAGAATCTGTTCATTTCGCAGATGGAGTATTGCTAAGATACTGTCTGGAAGATGTGGTGGGAAAGGCATTCCTTGTGAGCTCAGAGAGGCAAAATGTGTGTACATGGGAGCCCGCAGTAACCAAGTGCAGATGCCAGCATCGCTGCTGGAAGCTTCAGAGACAAGGAATTCCCTTCTGCTGCAGCAAAAGCAAGTCACAAAGGGTTGGGTATTCTCAGCCCTCCAGAGCAGATGGAGTGAGAGTCAGGCAGCAGCAGTCCACATAGGTCAGTTTTTAAAGTTAGACTGTGAAACAAGTTCAGGAAAGTGTTTTAGTGACGTGAAAAATCTTCAGCTTGAATTCCTTTTGCCTGTGCCCCAGAGGTGGTGGGACCTGAGCAAGCTGTGACTGAAAGGCACAACAGATCCAGGGATGCTGTCTTATCTCAGGGATAAGGCCTTAAGGTTACTTGTTGCCCATATATTGTGTCTGTCTGGAGTGAACACAGGTCCCTGCAAAAGTCTCTGTAGACAATAATGTTTTAGACTACAGAAAGGCAAATGAAAACTTCATTCAAATGTTTGAAAAATTTATATCTGAAGATAAAAATTAAAGGGAAGGGCATTACTTGAGTATTGTCCTTATTTGTGCAAATACAGCGCATACCCAAGCTGAAGAAAGACCCAAAAAAAGAGATAAAAGGTAGTCAAGCCTTTTGTCTTATTCATTTCTATTTTCTATTGTTTAATGAATTCAGTTTATATGAGGGATGAGGGAGAAAAATCAAACTGAGAGAAGTAGAATAATCTTTCCTGGTGACTTATGACTTAGTTAAATCTTACGCAAAATTTGTTTTTTAAGATCCCAAAAGCATATATATTTTGGGATAAGGTTTGAAAATCCTCCAAAGTTTGCAGCTTCACTGAATATGCTTTACCTTTTGTTTTTCCAAAAGCAGTTAGAAAACATACTGCATTTCTTTCCACCATCAGACTTGTTTCAGGCAAACAAACTGGTTTTACATGGTCAGTAATTGTTATAGGACTAGAAAACAAACAAATAAAAAACATATATTTAGAAAAATGATCATCCACTTGTACAGTCTTCATACCCAGTTGGCTTTGCAAGGAAATGGGGATATTGGGGAAAGGTGCAGAAGATAATAGTACATTAAAACTATGAAGATGGTTATAAGATGGTGCCTGGACATGTACTGATAAAAAACATTACCTACCAGCAACTGAAAGTCTCTGAGATGTGTTAATGGGCAATCACAGTGTATTTGCAGCACAGTGCTAGAGAGCTGATCTCTTGTTACCCAAGCAGAGTTATAGGAACATGCATGGGCCCATGCCCAGCCTTAGCACCTCTTGCAGGTGGGGTGAGCCTGACTTCTCTCAGATTCTCTCTGACCCAGAGGCTGTGGATATTTTCAGGGACTTAATAAGAGGTGAAAAGATGTATAAGTGAGTAAATAAGCAGACACAGCTCAAGTTACCAAAAATTTCTTTCTCCTCTCATTACATGGCTGATGCAACTGTGGGTCTCACACATTGTCAAACACCTATTTTCTTCAATAAAGTAAATGCCAAAATAAAACTCTTCCTCATCACAGTGTACTGCCTTGAAGCTTCAACATTGGAATAAATCTTGTCGAGGAACGGACAGGGATCTGGGAAGCAGTTATGCAGAGGATGAAAACATTGAATAGGAAGGTCTTTGCTTTAGACTATCCAGTCCCTTATTAACTCTCAGATGTAGATGTGAAAAGATGAGGCGTCTTTTTGAAGGTGTATCTTACTAGAAGTCAGACAAATGCAAACATTTTCAGTACAATTAAGCTGCGTCTGAACAAGATGTTAAATGAGGCGGAACGCTGCCAGGAACCATGCCTGTAAAGGTTAGTCTTGCATTTTAAAGAGAGCAAAAGGAACTGAATGAACTCCAACTGTTGGTTCAGGGTAAAATGAACCTTTATTTCTATGGCCTCTTTTCAGGCCGAGAATTATTTTCAAAGTATGTGACATGATAGCTGGTGGGATTTCCAATGTCCAGTTGAAAGGAACTAACAAATCCCCCTATTCCTGATCAGGCCATGCCAGGGCCATGAGCCCCATGAAGATGCAAGAGAATGGGAGACTAAATGGAACTGACTCTGACCCATTTTAAAACAAAGACCTCTCCTAAACAATTATCTGAATGAAACACAAATGCAAGAGTCCAGTAGGTTAGGAGATGTTAACCAGCTCCTGCGCTGAAGGTACAGTTGTGCCAATGCTATTACTGCCATTTTAAACTGTATCCTCCGGCTCTCTGAAGTTCAATATGGGGATCTCCAACATCTACTCATTCACAGTTTCATAAAATTAATCCTACATAACTTTTTATCCCTTTAGGAATGGAAATCATTTCTGTAGCTTTCAAAATCAGTTCAATCACTTCTCAGTAAAGCCCAGTTTAATCAAAAGACTTTCTGAAAATTGATAGGAAAGAGATTATAGTGAAAAAGCTCATCCCGGTGGTTTTTTGTTTGTTTGTTTGTTTTTTAACTTATTTTCCAGGTTTCTATTGCTATTTCTTGTGTTAGTATGGGAAGTCTTTTTCTATCCTATTCTGCGCAAAGGAAATAATTTCACTGCTGTCTTAAGATGAGACATCCTCTAAAATAGTCATCACACAAGGAATAGAATTTTGAATGGCATTGCAACAAACATGGGTTGGGTGCTGACACTTCCTCAGAGGCCTCAAATGCTTGGGTAGGTAAGTGGGCAGAAGGGGAGGGAATGACACCTCAGAAGATGTAACAGAATATGGAAAACGTAACATTGAAATGGAAGAATAAAGTCCCAGATAGCAGAGATTTGCTCAGGAGCATGACACATCATTCACCTCGGACTAGACTTCTCCTCCTCAAACCATTGGTCCTCCTCAATTGATCAGCTCTCCTCTGAGATGATTTTGGTCAGGATCTTCACAGACCTACATCACTTATTTGACAAATCCCATGTATTGCTATTAAATGCAGGTATAGCAGTAGCAACCACTCTTCCCTCATCACATTTTCTTGGGTAATCTGTTATATGAGCACATGGTGAAGATTTGGAAAAATGAGGCCTACAGAGAAAGCTAAAGACAAATGTGAAGAGGGGATTTTATGCAGTTGAAAATAAGCAAAGTTGATCTAAGTCAGAAACTGATGGATCACTATCCAAATCCACATCTGTTATTTATGGTATCTCAAATGCAGAAAGTGTTCAGGTGGTGATTGTTGCTGATGCAAAACTGATGACATGCCATGGCATGCATAGACTGCAAATGTGCATAGAGCCCACAATGAAAGAAGGAATGAAAAAATCTACTTACAAGCAATAGCAGAAGCAAAACCGATGGAGCATGAGTTTCTTACACTCATCTGAAATTACTGGTGTTTTCAATAATTGAGCAACAGAGTTTTAGTTGAATTTTAAGTGAAAGTGTTCTAAGTTCATTAAAACTGAAAATATTATGGTGAAAGTTTTAAAGAGAAATATCTTCTCAGGTCAAACTCAAACTTTTCAAACTCTTTAATATATGCATGGTAAGTGGAAGACCAAGAGGAAAACCAGTGAGTAAGAAGAAAATTTTCAGGATCATTTAAAAAGCAAACAAATAACATTGAAATAAATGCACAGATTTCAGAGCAGACTGCTCAGATGTCTAAGCAAGACACAAAAGAGGGCTTCAGGAAATTGCAATTATGCACATGAATTTTTGCTATATCACACGCTGGCTTTGGCATTACTGAGTTCTTGGTCACATCTGATGCTCATGAAACACACATGTGGTCCGGCCTACAACACTGGCAGAGAAATTGAACATTTCCACTTGCTCTGTGAACAAGCTGTAGTACCTCTTAGCCAAAACTTCAGCTGATGCTCACAGCCCTGATGGCTCAGCAGGAAAAGCCTCCAAGCATAAGATCCTCCAGCCAGAATTCTGCCTTGATTTACTTCTATACTCCCTATTTCAGTAGAGCTGCTACTCAACAGGTGGAATTCCCCATGGCAATCCCTCCCAAGCTAACTGGGATTGTCTTTCCTAAACTATACAAGTTCTATACAGGTTCTGCCAGTGGGGTCTTTCAACAGGGGAGATGCTCAGTATTTGTCCTTGAGCAGATGCCTAAGATAATATTCAAAGGGACTCTCACACTCTCACGCAAATCTGGGCTAAGATAACTCATGACTTCAAAATAAAGTTGTTGAGAGTGGAAAACTTGGATTGAAATGGTACCTGTTGAGCTTTAGCAGGGCAATGTCTGCTCCACTTGGTTCCTTTAATAATTTCTGAACACTTCGGATTTGCAAGGATGGCTCTGCTGCATTTAGGTTCTGTATACCAAGAAAGACTCTATAGGAAGAGAGCTCTATTGACCTGGAAGAGATTACAGTGGCAAGGTTATGTACATCCATACACATAATCAGGAATGCCACTCACAACATTTTCTGATTTCTTCACAGAATTGCAATTATCGAAATGGCCAGGATTCTGTTAGTAATCACAAGTGTCCATGTTTACTCTTGGGGCTGAGGAAAGGAGTTTAACAGTTTGATTTTTACGATAATTAAAAATCCCATGTGCTGTAAACAATGTAGAATCTTCTTACAGTGTTCATAACTCCTAAAGCCTGGTAGGTTAGCTGCTACCTGCATTTTTCCCATTTGTAATTAGCACCATAGAAACCATAGAACCATGTGCGTTGGAAGGGACCTTTAAAGGTCATCTGGTCCAACTCCCCTGCAATGACCAGAGACACCCACAGCTAGATCAGGCTGCTTAGAGCCCCATCCAGCCTGACCTTGAATATCTCCAGGGACAGAACGTTAACTATACTGTCAGATAAGTAAATACTTCGGATGTGACTTTGTAATTCTAGAAAATTCTCACATCTCAGTAGAATTTAGGAAGAGACGCTGTTATCTTTCTCAATCATCAGTCATCAGTGTTATTAGGGCTTTAACATATTAAGTGATTCCCCAAGACACACAGTTGCTCAATTCAGACTTTAAAGATGCTTCTTGCTTGCTTTAGCTTGGAAGGATGGTGCAGATGATGCACATGCCAGGAAACTATTCCTCAAGATCAAGTAAAGTGCTTGACCAGGCACATCTTGTGTCTCTGATGATTTTCTCACCCAGCTGTAAGAAATACCTGTCAGTCATTCTAGTGGATACTCACTCTTGCAAGCACTGAGCTGCAGTAAGGACCCACTGTGGATGTATCAGAGTGCCAGAGCAATGATGCACGTTGGTTCTAGAACAGAGAATATAATAATCACATTAATCTAAGACTGCATGGTCAATTCTCTACCACCTGTGCTGTGCACAGTAGGAAATAGTAGCAAACAAGCAATAAGCCCCACATTCAAATCTTTTACCACTCAGAGATTGTTTTATGCCAATTGCAAGAGAAATCAAAACCAGATTTTCAAAGGACAAACTTTATCTGCTTCAGAGCATGAGAGATATGAAAAGAAATTTGAAACTCAGGTAAGTTTTTTTGCAACAATGTTCCTGTTTGACAGGCCACTTCTGCTTTCAGGAATTTAATAGAAGTAATTACATGTCTTAACAATTTCACTTGTGATGTAATGGGTTTATCTTGATAAGTAATTAAGAAAATGCTACATCCTGCTTACTTGTGGGGTTGCTTGGACCAGATCATTGCATAAGTCTTGCTATGGACTCCTAACCTGGGATATTATTTAGTATGGTGATTGTCAACAATTGTATAGAAACTTTCATTATCCTTTCTGTAATAAGTGCTTCTTCATCTCCTGCTCAACCACTCTGCAGTTGTGGAAATGTCATGCATAAATTTATTTTTGTACAGAGAGATGGTTGTCTTCACATGACTTCTAACACAACTACCGTACCCAGGACAGAAATTTACATTTGAATGTTCCTGGGCTTAACTTCCCCAGTGCAGAATGCTGTCATTATCCTCAATGGGACTTAGTCATTTCAGTAAATCAAAGTGTAATCAATATCTGCAGTTCAAGTTTGCCCTCTACAGATTCAGGAGAAAGTGAGGAGTTTGGGGCTAATGACTCATTGACCCGATAGTAACATTCTCTGGACATTATGACAAAAGGAAAAACAGATTAATTTCATATGTGACGGTATTTTATGTAGAAATCAAGCCCAGGCTCCAGAAACACTGTTTACTGCCAGTAGCTTTCTCACGCCTGTTCCTTGTGAAACCCTGGTGCTCATGGATGATAATACAGTCTGGAATATCAATACCTTGTCCTGAGGCTGACATGCCAAGGCCAAAACCCTGGAGATGCATCACACATGCCATAGTGCTCACAAGTTCGCCCGCTTCTCATTGGGAATTTTCCACAGTCATGCTCAGAAGAAGCTACAGAATTAAAAAAAAAAAAAAGGTATAATGAAGAATTCTAATGCATTTCTGTAATGCCACTCGCAGTGTAATCTGATGAAAGAGAAAGAGATAAGGCATTTCTATATCTTCTTTAGACTTCCACTGTTTGTATATCAAATAGTTGGATATGGTCAGATAACATAAGTAACACTACAATGAGCCTTACCTAAAAAAGAAAATCTGGGGGTGGAAGCTGAAGGGAAAAGAGAGCTAAAGAAAGTAAGTTTATCACCCAGATCAATTCAATATAATAATAATTTCTGAATTCTTTATAACTTTACAGGCAACACCTTGACTGAGTTCAAACCAATCACTGGATTATAAATGGAATTTACTCACTGTCCCCTCATCAGAAAATTTTCCAATTTTGCCCTCACAATTCTCACTCTGCTTCATGTTAGTCCCACAGATTGAGTCTGGCTGCTCAGTAAGGAACCAAGTAACACCTTTCAGAGCTACACAATGCTTCTATAGATGTAAATTTTATTAGCTTTGGTATGGGACAATTAACTGCCAATCCAAGACTGACATTTTAATTTAAAAATCTAGTATTCCAAGGTTCTTTTGAATAGAAATCAGATCACAGAAGTGAAGTTCCACCACAGCAGTTCCAGGGAAAAGATTTTCTACAAGTTGCAGTATCTGTTGTTTGTGTACCATTCCTGATTCTTTTTTCCCGTGTAGCTGTAAGGTCTGGTTGGCAAAATTAATATGTACAATCATTACTCATCGTGACTTAGATGAACACACTAGATGGCCAGCATGAAGAATATCACATACTTCTAATGGAGCGACCACTCTTCACTATTATGTATTGCCCTACTGTCAGACTGTCAGAGCAGAGACCTGGCCTCTAGATGTTACTGTAGTACAAATAATATATGAGATGAAGAAGAAATTGACTTTTCATATCCCCAACATAGATATATAAACGTATTATATATATATAATATTTTATATATATGTGTGTGCATGCATATATGCACAAGCATCTGTCAAAATTCAGGCAAAGAATCGAAGAGCAAAGCAAGTGAGAATGCATCTGGCAAGTGAGCCAAGCAGCGCTCTCAGCATATTAGAGCTCTTATTGGCATCCATTGCCGGGGCACCACAGAAGTTAAAACATCTTCTGCTGCTAAATTTTATGCAACCACTACACCTGCTCAGTGTAATAAATAGAAAGAATGAATGAAGGAAATCTGCATAAAATATCCAGGACCAAATTCACTCCCTACCCCAAAAGAAAGACAAAATATCAAGGGACAAATTACTTTTACATACAGATCAGAATAAAAATTATATCAGCAGATGATGAAAAGTATTTTTGTTTAATATCTGGTTCTCCCAACTTACAGAAAATTGAGCAGTCTCTCAAGGCATTAGTCCTGCCACAAAGAGCATGGAAACGCTAGCATGCACATCAAGGAAATCCTCTCCTCTGTTTGAGGACTCCAGGGAATGAATGTGTCTCTTCATAGCTTCATTAGATATTTCAAATTCACCTAGCAACTCCGAGTGCTTAGCTTCACTCATAATAAAGAATATATAGATTATATAGGTTATCTATGAAATCTTGTTGATGATTCTCAGCACCAAGTTATCTAAACTTTGACTGAATATTACAGGCATTTTGGTATTGCCTAACTGCCATACAGATCTACATTGAAATCTAAAGCTACTACCTATTCCTGTTGTTTGTTGCTGGATTGAAATTTCTTTTGTAGTTTTCATAATAGATTACAGAAAGAGAAAACAGAGAAGTCTTTAAGGATAATTACAGCAGCGCGGGATTTCACAGTACTCCCATATTTTTTCTGGATCTGTTGTGAAGCACCAAAGACCATTTACATCTCCATCAGGATTTCTGCAGTACTGTAACAATTACAAAAACAAAGAATGAAGAATCCAAATGTTAGCCACAGAATAAAGAAGTCTATGAGTGCATTTTTTCTAAAAAATTTTAAACTAAAACTTCGAATTATTTCCCCCAACAACTTCCTCACTGGATTTTAAATGGTTTCTATTCCCTCTAAACACAAAATTCATTATTTTCTGTATCTAAAAATCAACTGTAAATTTAGACAAATATGGTAAAGCAGCTATCATTTTCTGAATCCACCAAGAGTCAGCCTAGTTCTAGTGCTTTTTAAGGTCTTGTGAGGAGTGAAGTTTGACATAGGTAGGATGACTAAGTGTCTTACAATAAAGCGCTTATTGTTGGCGTAACTCTTCTTCCACTGAAATTAGTGAGAGCAAATTAGGTTAGTCCAGAGAGTTTGCCAGAAGCCCGCTCAGCTGGTGACAAGCAACAGAAGGCAGTGCTCCGGTGCTTGCAGAAATAACGGAAGCCCTGTATGATTTCTCCCGCACCGTTTGCATGCAATCATCAACTCTATGGTGTACATCTGTGCTTGAAATACCAACATCCTAGGTAAAGTAAAATGCATCCTTCCCTTCTCACCACTGCTATAGGTCTAGGTTATCAGCATGATGACTTCCAGGTATGCATAGACTCAACATGGAGCATTTGCTGAGGGGTCATGGAGAAAGGAGACAACGTTCAATGACATCAGTGGCAGTAGCAGATGTTTACATTTTTGTCCAGGCCTGCTCTTGGATGAGTCAGAGGAGTGAAGTATTTATGGCTATGAGGGCTCTGAGAACTCCACTCTTGACAAGTCCTGCCATTTCCAGTTGTTGCTACTGTGCCGCGATAGTCTTTGCCATTGCCGTTAATGCAGTCTGTGAAAAAAGAGGAAAAAGGAAATGATTGTTAGCTGCTGAATCTATATGTGGTGGTGGTAGCAGAACTAAGCCAGATTAGGTACTCCTAAGACTTGCACATTCTTTACTGTCTATAGTAAAAAGACAAAATTATACCCCGGGATGTGATCTCTTAGCTTCTCAAGACAGATATTTTCCTGGACATACAAAGTAATTGAAATTCAAGGAACTTCAGGCTAAACATTTTCTGTAACATATTTGAAATAACTGAAGATCCTTGCTAAACTAAGATCAGTAAGCACCTTTCATGAGGAAATCATGTTTAAGAGTCAGCAGCCCATTATACTGCAGGAAGAATTGTCATTTCCAAGGACATTGCTTCAGGTACTTTCTCCTTCTGCATGTGAGTAACAGTACACAGTGTCATTTAGGAGTGAATCTTTTGTCCAGACCTGTCACCTTCCGTTGCAAAATTAACGTTCAGTGGAAAGCTTTACTGAACATTCAGAAAAGTCACACAGCTGTGACCAACATGGGCTATTAAATAAGGAAGCAATAAAGAAGAACAGAGCAAAGAACTATTTCTCTTGAGGTATACATTTTGAAAAACATGGTTGCCTATGAACAACAGAACAAGGTAAGGACAACCCCCTAAAAACAGTAAATCACTGAACAAGCAAAATTCCCATAACATTTATTGTCATTGTATTTCAATAGCACACAGCTACAGAAACACTAGAAGTGTTGTCTATTTTCCTCTCATTCCCTTACACGAAAAAGATATCCCACAGAATGCACTGTAAAATGGTACAGGCTACAGGATATAATCTGGCTAAGGAGCATCTGCTGCAAAATTCAGCAATACAGTTCTGAAAGTTGGAAGAAGGATGTGACTGTTTTGTTTTAGCACTACTCAAGAATAATTTTGTTAGATTGCTTTATCTGCAGACTGTACAGGAGGTGACAGCTACAGCGAGCTGTTACCAGATATGGCAGGAGGTATAGTCAGGCCAACATTTTGTGCCATTGTTCCTGGAGGGTCATTTGGTGTGGCTTCTTCGGTATGATCATCGCATCTCTTGAGATTGCAATACTCCCATGTCATGCTGGGGTCCGTGGTGAAACACCATGGGCGGTTATCACCATCTGGATTTCTACAATAGTTCTCCCTCAAATCCCTGCAAAAATAAGTGCAAATGCTCATGCCACACACGACTGAAAGTAATCACAGGAATACCTTGCCAAAAGGATACGTACTACACAAAGATAAATACATTTATTAATTCTTTTACTGCCAGATAAAACTGAGAGTTTTGTTTCCCATGTACATCAGTCATGAATGTATTTATATATAAGGAAATGTAATTCAACCTCTGGCTTAAATTCTGGCTGTAGTATGTCAATGTGCTGAGTAGTTAAACAAATGCCTGATATGACAACAAATTTATTTCAAAGTGCTTATGTACATGCATACATAATTATTTGAATGTGGAAATTAGCAACAAATACGCTGGACGATTTTTATTTTTTTTAATGTCAAAGGGCTCTTTCTCATATGAAGAAGAATGGAAATTAAATACCCATGGAAAATATTACTATTATTATTACCTTTTTCTTTCAAAAAAAAATAAAAAACACACACACTTTGTAGTTTAATGGGCACACTCTCACTCCTGTACTAGCTGGGGCAAGGTGAATTGCAGTTCCTCTCCAACAATTCGCAGAGTTGCAGTACCTCCCCATCCCAAAAATTCTGAAATGCTTTTTTTTTTTAATATGTCAGAACACACTAATTCCATGTTTTCACAGCTAAATTTCAATTATTTTAAATGTCTGTGAAAAACAGTGCCTCCTCTGAATCTCATTTTCATCAATGATCGTTGTAAGATAGAGAAAAAAAAAGTGAGATAAACATACGCATTTGGGAATTTTTCTGGGGTCTTTTCATGGTTGTGCGGAGACTTGGAGTTCCAGGCTTGGCATTTCCTTCCTGATACAGTGGTAGAAGTTGTGCCACGATAATGGAGGCCTTTGCCTTGATAGCACTCCTCTGGCAAGAAAACCTGTGTAGCCACATCTGTAGCAAACAGTAGAAACGGATCTCTTGCATCATGATTTTATGATCATATCGAGTAAGCACAAGAAAGCATCAAACACACGTGAGGACAAAAAGGATTGACTCATTTATGCAGGGGCCTTCCTGTGAGAGCATCTTGGCCAGTGTGAAAAACAGAAGGGCATTTCCAAAGACAGCTGGAACTTTCACAGATTACCCTCATACATTTGATGCTGGCCAATGGAAGGTACATTCCTCAGTTTCATTTTGGCATTTGTAGAAATGTTTGAGTTGAAAATGTTAGCTTTGCCTCTGATATGTCTCTAAAATATAAATTATATTAAACTTCTAATTTTCTATTATAATTTTGATTGCACTAGTACTTTCTTGTTATTTTCTATTCTTAAGTCAATGGATGTTTCACACGAGATTTTGTTAGTGTTGGACTTCGGAAGATATTGTCCTCTCTTCTGCTGCTATTTGCCAAAAATGGGACGTCCTTATATTTAGCAATTGTTTCTCTTTTAAGCTCTTTTTCCTTTTTTTTTTTTTTTTTCAATTAACTTGCTAATAATGCTCTGCATTTGGAAAACAAAACAAAACAGAAGACATTTTTGATTCTGTAATACTTCTCTCGGGTCAACTGGTGACTGAGAACCTTCACTGCTCTTCCTAACCGTTCGGCTTTCAATATAGGTTTTCTAACATGCCAAGCAGAACAACTGCATTAACATCAATGAGAAAATGACTGAAAAAGATTTGACGTGTTCACAATGAGAAACAAGAAGTGTGTCTCAGCTCTGATGTCCTTATCTCAAGTACACTCCACTACTCATACCAGCACTCTGTTCTGTTCCATCACAGTGGGGAATTGCGCAGTATTCCCACCGAACACTGCTGTTGATGGTGTAGCACCAAGGCCTCTTCTCTCCATCAGGGTTTCTACAGTAGTTTTCCTCTAAATCCCTGAAACAGAAACAAAGGCTTTAATTTACTGAAATCAAGAAGGGTTATGTGCAAGACTATTCACAATTGCTACATGCAGAACTCAACTCAGTGGTTACATTTACTCTTTTTTGCAGATGTATTACCTCACACACCACTATTCTGGGGCTACTCAACAGCCAGTGAATTTATAGTCTGAATGCTGACATCATATGAAGAACTTCTAAAATGCTTACACTTTCTACTTGTTTGTTTGTTCGTTTGTTTTTTGAGGCCAAGAAAGGGCAGTAACAGCTGACTTTGAAACACAAGCCATTAGTTTACCTGACCCTTACTGCAAGAACCAGGCAAGACTGGATGTTATGCAGTGCAAGCTTCTCTCTGCCCTCAGTAGCCTTCTACAGTGATGATGGACAGGGCTTCATATGCCCAGGAAAACTTAGAGGATCTGTTTCACAACCCCCAGGATACAAATACAGAGCTAAAATCCTGGTCAGTCCCAGCTACCTGTGCCCTTTGGTAATGCTCTACAGACCCAACTCCTCTGGCCTCAGAGCACAGGGAAGTATTGGATCACTAAAGGATAACTGTGTTCTTGGGTATCTGCTAAAAGTAGGAGGCTCAGCATACTTGCAGGGATATCTGTCTGGAATCCAGCCATGTTTGTGAGGAAACTGCATGTTCCAGTGCTGGCAGATGTTTCCCGATTCAGTGGTGGCTATCCTGCCTCGGTAGTCTTCGCCATTGCCTGAAACACAGTGCGAGTCCAGGCCAGAGACAGGTGGGCGTGTAGCTGTAACAGGATTATTAAAAAACAAACAAACAAACAAACAAAAAAAACCACATTTGCTTTCTGTAAAGGTGAACATTCTTTCAGCAGAGGTTACATTGGTGAAAAGCCATGGCAGAGCCAGAGCGCAAGCAGTCACAAGCAGTTGGTCTGCCAAATGGGAGTCCTGTGCCTGCCCCTTTACAGCAGTCAGTAAACTTCTCTGGGCAGAGTCAGATGCTGTGCCTGCCATTACAACAGCAGATGTGGAAAGACAGTAAGCAGTCCCCTGGAGTCCTTACATCAGTCCTTACCCTTACAAAAACACATGGGATGAAGGGAGCGCATAATATGTGCAGTTTAGGGTTGAAGGGCAGAAAGGATAAAGGCTAAGAAGAAATTGTGGGAGAAAGAACAATGGTCTTCAGAGGTAGGGCTCTGGAGTCAGTGGGCTGGGAAAGCAAGGCAAAAGAAAGAGTAGAAGAAAATGGATTGGTCTGGCATATGGGGAACATCAGAGTACAAGTAATGAATAGAGCCACAGAACCTGCAGAGGGCAAAAGGAAAGTGAACCCACAATGCATATATATTACATACACATGGTACAGGTAATTTCCACAGCAGAGAAATAGGACTTTGAAAGGTTGGTCTGTTCTTTAAGCTCTAAGTTTTAAGCACAAAATGGAGAGGCTATGGTGTCTTTCACAATCTTCTTCATACAGAAGTCTATATACACTCATATACACATTCTTCCACCTATAACTGTGCTTGCTGAAGTGAACTACATCTAGCAAACATCTGCTGCTTACAGCACTGGCAAGAACAGATGCTAAGAAAGCAAGATGTAGTGATACAAACACAAAGTATTTTCTCAAACTGCAGTGTAGTTCTACTGATAATCTCATTATTCAGTGCCTTGGAAATGTCCAGATCTATTGAGCTTTTCTTCATGGTCTGAGTTAGCTCACTGTTGAATCATGTATTCTTCTGAGGCCTGAACTTGTTTCTCTGGATTTATCCCTCACTAAGAAAAAGGCAGTGCTAGCTGTGGAGGCCAAACCCAGGTAAAATTTCACGGTATGGCCATGGTGGTTTATGTGTTTCTCACGAGTCAGCAACTCATTTGAAAACCGCCATGAAAGATTTAAGCTAAGTACTCTGCTTTCTTAGGTAGTTGGAAAAGTAGGGTGGTTGAAGACAGAATGCCCTGCCTCACAGGTAAACTGAAAAGTAAGGTGTTTGAAGACAAATCAGAGTTTCCATAACACCTCTGGCATTAATGTGCTTTGTGACACCCTCAGTCACCTTACATGATTTTATGCAACAAACATAGTGAGCAATTCTGCTCATTGACATACACTTTCACTGGCTCAGGATTTCCTAGGATACTCATGACTGTCACTTCTTGTCTTTCCTCTCCCTGAATCGTTTTAATGAGATGAACTACCCTATGGAGTGATCTCAAGAAGTCAGACTCACTGCAACGAGGAATGTTGCAATATTCCCAGCGTTTAGTGGGGCTCATGGTGAAACACCAGGGCCGAAGTTCGCCATCAGGATTACGGCAATAATTCATCTTCAGATCCTTTCCTGGAAAGCTGCACATTGAAAATGAAAGACAAGCTTATGAGTCCGCTGTGGCTGACTGCAGGCAGGGTCCCCCAGGCACTGTGGGAGAGTGTGGGGTGACTCAGCACTGAGTATGTCTCACTTTTTCAGAGTATATCCATGCATATGAGGTTCTTGGGCATCCCAGTGCTGACACTGAAGCCCAGACTGTGTTCTGGCAACATCTCCATGGTAATCTTCACCATTACACTGCATGCACTCCACTGTAGGACCTATGCAGAATGAAAACAAACCAAGGTTTGCACCAGCCCTTGAACTCTGATCCTTGTGAAAGTCTACATTGACAGGAAAACAGAAATAATAGATAGATATTTGTTGTTATTTTCGAGGGTTTTTCTCCAAATAATGATGAAAAGAATCCAGAAGACCCTGAATTGCTGCCTAGTCAGATGAATAAATCTTTAGAGATACAAGTCATTTGCAAGGAGGGCTTCGTCACGTATCTGTATGTACTGAAATCAACAAGATCTTTATATGTAACACAGCACTTGGGTCAATCTTTACTCCTGTTAAAATTAAATAAATGGATAGGTATAAGAGCAGGACAATACCAGCAAACGATCAAAAAATTTCATTTCCTCCATATTTACAACATTATTTTTAAAGCGGAACCAGCTTGGAAAACAACCCTTGTGTCGAGATCTTCTTAAGTTCCAGCTTGATCTAAATTCACATCTGAAACCAATCTGCAATAATAAAGTAAGAACAAATATCAGGAATAATATTATGTGCTTTAAAATGCCTTCCCAGAAAAATAAATGTACCTTCTTCAGTCTGCATGATCTGGCCCTCACACTCTGGGATGTCACAGTAATCAAATCTGGTAGCAGGATCTGTTGTATAACACCAGGGTCCTCTTACATCCTCATCAGGATTTCTACAGTAGTTTTCCTCCAACCCTGCAGTGGGGTGTTTTTCAGGCGTAAAACTGTAACAGTATTAAAATAATATTTTAATTCAATTTACTCAGTGGAGCAGAAGGGAAATGTCCAACATACTCAGCTACCTTAGGACTCTATTCATTTATAGTAAAAGTGAGAGAAACAGATCCTGAGTTCTAATCCATCAATGAAATCTGAAAACCATTTTGTAACTACCATGGCTAGCAACCTCTTCCTAGATCCCAGCTGCCAATGATGAGTGAGCATACAGTTTATAAGAACTCTGTCAATCTCAAAGGAAAAGTATTGTCTCTAATACTTGTGTCCAGCTATCTAGTCAACTCATTACAACCTGAGGGTCTCTGATGTATTTTTCCTAAGGCACATACTTTAAAAGTGTAGTATTTCTGGATGACATTGGCCAAATGCAACTGGATCCAAACTTGCAGAGACTGAAGTAAGTCACCCTATGATTTTTCCTATAGTAATCCTCTCAGAGAAGATTAAAAAGTTTTTAAACTACAAATCTAAGCACTTTCAATTTTCATTAGAATGAAGGCTGGCAGGGGAGTCAGAGATCTGGACAGACACCACTGCTGATTTTTTTCATATCTCATACAGAAGAGAGAAATTCTGGCCCCACTGTCATCAGTAGTAAAATTTTCATCCTGTGTTGGTGGAAGCAGCATTTCACCTTCTTAAGAGCCCCAGCAAGGAGGCAAAACTTCTCTAGCTGACAGTGCAGCCTTTCCTTATCCAGACCATTGCAGTTCTCTGCCAGTAGAATCAAAAGTAACAAGAGAGATGAAGAGAAAATATTGTCTTAAAATGTCGCCTGACTTTCAGCTTTTATAACATGCAATAGAAAGTTATTTATACACATGAAGTTGGAGGAGCTTGGAAATGATTCAGAACATGAAAACAAACATAAATAAGGTCATACTTTGGATTGTGGGGTGATTTTTCTGCCCACTTCTGGCATGGAATACCTCTCCAAGTTTTGGCTTCTGTTCCTCTGTAGTCCTTCCCTATTCCTCTTTTACACTGTAGAAGGTAAACTGAAATGGAATAGGCTTTGTTAATTCAGCGGTGTTACAATACTGCATCTCTTAAAACTCAGAGTATTAAGATTTAACTCCAAAATTAATCAGTTTAGATACATATTTTGAACATCCAGCACATGCAAACAGAGATGTGATTCCATAAGGTATTTTAAAATGCATTGATTAGAAATGAATAAGCAACTAGAGAGGAAAATTCTTGAAGCATTTTATGAAGCTAATAAAATCAAGCTAAGAAAGAAGACATAAATTGCAATCATTCTTAGGTTTACGAAATGCATTTTTATATTATCATATAAAAAATAAAACAAGGTCTTTCACCAACATCTGGAGATTCTTTGAAACATACTGTTCATAAGCATGTTCACAATGTGGGTACCATGTAACTATCCCTTCAAGGGGCTACACATAAAATCATAGAGTATCTGAGCTTAGGAAGGTCAGTGGGATGAACTTCAGGGTTGGAAGCATCAAGTCTGTCTGCCAGGAAATGCCTCTAGAGGAGGTTGTCAAGGAAAAAAGAGAAACCAATCAGTGATCCCTCCTTTTCCTGAGAGGTGAAAACTCCTGGACATAAAAATCATGCTCTCTGGTAATTACATGAGGATCAGATGTATCTCTTCAGATGTTTCAGAAGTTTGGAAGAGCTTGGACAATGGCGAGGTGTGTAAAGGAGCACTGAGGAAGTTAGGGATATGTCTTGATCTGGGTTAGTTTAAGTCAGTGTTATTGTTTGGCCCTCTGTTGTAGAATATAATTAGAGTCAATGATACTTATTTATTCATTTAGAAGAGTTAATTTCAATTTAATAATTAATTACTTATGCATATGTCTCTTTGGTTTCAAAGAAGATCTTATACAGTAGAAACTCCTCTTTTATCCTTTTCTAACTTGAAAGAAAGGTGATCAATTTTTACTTTAGTAAAGGTATCATATTTAAAATGCTTAGGCATTGGCTAAAATCATTATTTCTGCAGATGTTTCACTTGTGCCAGAAATGATTTGGCTCAACCTACGGCAATATTGTTCTTTACAGGCGACACATACATAGGATTTCTATGAGGAACCTGTGAAGAATAAGTGGAGAAGAGCTCTTAATAGGATTTAGTCTTTTTTCTCAGCAGACTCTCTGAGGTTAGTTTGAGACTATGTTCCCACAAAACTTGTGGAGATGGCCTAATTAAAAAAATATTTGCTTTTCCAGCCATACAGAACCTATTCAATACTTAGAGAAATATTCATTAATTCAAAAAAAAATTTTTTTAACCAAATATCTTATCTGAATTTGGCATACAACAAGAACTAAGCTTATATAAGGTAGCTTATAAAACACCAGCATTTGTATGTAATCTACAAAAAGTTATATATATAGATACAGTATTTCAATCAAACAATTCTCAAGTGAGTTATTACAAAGAAATTAGGGAGATGAGTACACGAATCGTCCTGTAGCCTTGAAATGTATGACCAAGGAATCCACTAGCTCCATGAAGCAGAGGACTGTAAATACTCAATGGGAAGAAAAAAGTGTGATTTTTGCTTTGTAGTATGTTTGTTCTGCCTAGTCATAGTAACACATGGCTAAAGGAGGTCAGACAGTCCAGTCCAAGTAATATGTAAGAATCCTTAATGTTATATGGGAAATCCTCTGGCAGCTTCGAGCCTGCTCATTACGGGTTCAAGCTCACTTCCCTGGAACTGTCCCCACTTGCAACCATTTGCTCCAGCACTGCAGCAGAGAATGCAAGGGTGCAGTTAAAATAGGTTTAATGTATAAATGTGTAGCGTCAGACTATATACATACTTTTCTTCTCATAGAGAACTGCATCTTTGCTGTCAAATACCACTGTTGTTTTGGTATTTTCAGCCAATGTCAAACACTGTAGCTTTTTCTTGGTGAATAGGAAGGCCCTGTTGAGAAGAACACAGGAAACAACATCTTTAATTCAGTTCAAATTGTAATTGGTTTTCTATAAATTATTATTGTACTAACACTTTCTTATACCTGATTACGTCTTCCAGAGGCTGTACTCAATGTCTGAGACACTGAGCAAGGGACAGAGTCATTTCTTACTGCTCAGAAGTGGCTGGCATTTTCAGGATGTGAATAAGTTACTGTGTGGGAAGCCACAGCATTGGCAAAACACTGCCAATGGCGTTCTAGCTGCTCAGGTTCATGCCTTTCTCTATAATGAATTAGAGACATCTCAGCCTGCTTTCACGAAACAAGGCAGCATCAAGTGTAAACATCTCTGCAGATAGCATTGGATAAGAGCAGGAACTTGGGATTTTACTAGAGAAAGACTGATGCACTGCAGATCCACCCTTTACATGACCTTCTGGTAATTTCTGTGTGGAGATAAGCCTCAGGACAAAGGCGCAGGCATGGGCAATGCTGCTGCAGACAGGGCTACTGCAGCATGGGGATGCTGCAGCTTGTTCCCAACCCCATCCTGGACCACCTATGGGTGCAGGTCGTGCCTTCAGCTCCTCAGATAGCTCCTGTTGCCTGCACAGCCTGACCTCTGGAGAACAAGGGGTCTTTGCAGGAGGGGCTTCCCAGGAACTGGCAGCTGAGTGACAGTCCCCTGTGTTCCCCAGGTGCTCTGGACTTGTTTTACACAAATGTCTTTGTGTAAATCCCATGTTGAAGTTCCCACATGGTTTCTGAGCAGCACATTTCTGAATGGGATGTGTAGAGCAAAAGGCTGAGGAAGACTCGATACTATTGCATTACAATGTTTCTCGGGGAAAATGTGCATCACTTCCCTAAAAGTGTTGAAATGACAAATAAAATTTACTTGTTTGCCTCTTCCATATCTTCTCTTTCCAACTATATATTTCAGCTTTTTATTTATTTGCTTTCTGTCCAAATTTGAGGATGTGGGCCTACTTCTGAGCAACAGTAGGAAAATGTCATTGATCAGTTAGTTTTAAGATTCAACAGAAATTACCTGCAGTTAAAACTTCTCTCAGCTTCACATTTCTCTGCACATTCTCTTTCATTATTTGTCTCATAAAACTCTTTATTTCTAGTAAGTATCCAAACACCATCCGTTTTTAAATAGTGATCCAGTATATCTCCTTTCACTAAAAGAGAAGAAAAGGCATTAAGGCATTAAGAATTAGAATTCTGCAGTTAAGAAGATCTGTGACTTTGCATCCCATTTTCCATGCAGCATTGGCAATTTATTTTGAGTGATTCTGGGTAAAATATGATAAACTGATGAAATTTCTGTCTCCAGGCACAATCAGGGCTACATGGAACACATCATAGGAGAAGAACAGCAGAAGAGAGATATAGAAATGAAGCTCTGAATAGGTCTGAATGCATGTATTTGTTGCTGAGAAAAAGAAATATGAGACAAGAGCAAAGGGGACCAGAGAGCTGGGACTCTGGCTGGGTCCTGGGTTTAAACACCTCAAGAATGAGAAATCACTTGTTCCGCGTAACTGTCACGTAGATTTGTTTATTTAACTGTATAACAGCTGGACCCTCTTGCAGCAACTTTGGAGACCTCACCTATGAGTGGACGCACTGTGTAGGACCTCCCAGTTGCCAGGAAAGGCTCTCCAGGTCCTTGCTGCAACCAGCGCTCCCCAGTGACTGTGGATCTGGATGATGGTAAAGTATTGGGGCAATTGGTGATGTATCTTTCTAAATTGCTATAGCTAATCTTACATAGTAATGATTAGGTGCTTTACTTTGTTCTGTTCTATGCTTGCTGTGCTTGCTGCATTGTTTCACTTATTATTTTATTGCTCTAAATGTACTAAAGGTAAAACTCACTTTTTGACTGTCTTGTTTCCATATCCAGCATTAGGTTACAGAGTTACAGAAGTAATGTGGTTTAATTATTCCATTTTTCAAGACAGGTTATTTTTGACAGACACAGGAAATTCAAAACTGCTCTCTCTGGGGAACCCCAGCCCCAGCGTCATTTATAAATAGTTCAAGGAACTCATAGATGTTCTTGAAATTCGTATGTTATCTTTAGTGGAACTCCTATCTTCTTTAGGAATTGTAAAAAAAGAATTCTAAGCTTATTTCTGTAAAAAATAATCTACTATACTGAAGATTAAATTTCCACCTACTGCCCCCAGGAAAGTGGAGAACATTTGCATTCAGGGTTTGGCAAGAGAACATGTGAAATCACTGGAATATCAAGGAGGTATTTTAATTTTAATTTTCTTTTAAATACTGTATTTAAAACCTTTAAAGCTCCTGCCATAATGGATGAAAATCATGATTGAATCATAATGATTGAAAATCCACACTTGGCAATTTTTGGCAGTAGGAACAGCTCCAGAATTTGACCAAAGCCTGCTTAACTGGATTCACCGACTGCTGTGGGTTTTCTAAGATGATTTTGGACTACTTGATAAAGGTGCCCTCATTTCTGTCTATTTGGCACGCTGGCAAGCTGGCAAATGCTGGCCATTTGTTTCCCATGAAGACACCAGGCTGTTGCTCTTCTGGTGTCTCTATCAATCACCAGAGCAACCACAGCTCTGACTTTGTTCAACAGCCACTCTTACTGGGCAGCGAGCCCCAAACTCAACCTTGTCCATGTAAGTGGTGACACACAGATCTGGGGACCCACCTTCACAACATGCAACTCATAAGTATTTGGCCACCATCTCACCCACACAAGCAGAAGGCAAAAGACTCTTACCTGAGCTGAGCAAGAGAAGAAAGAGCAAGGCAGCTTTGCTATTCCCCATTTTGGCCCAACTGGCAGTTGTTGGAAGTTGTGTATGTCAAAGCACAAAGTTTTATTGACTTGCACTGGATTGAGGCAGCATCAAACAAACAGGGCAGGTAGATTAAGTTAATCATTCACCCACACTGTGACCCCCTTTGCCACAGAGTGGACATTCAAACAACCTTGAATTGGATCTATTACCAAATCAGATGCAGTCATTTGTATTGGATGCTGGGAAATGTGAAGGCACTCTCCTGTTTTGTGGGGCATGTCTTTGTTGTCAGTTTGCTTGGCCTCATTTTGCTAAAGCAGAGATACGGATCACTGTGGTGGAAAGTATAGAAGCTATCTCTAGGTGCAATTTATTTTTATGCAGTGCCACATGTTCTGCTTTAGGTTGCAATGGTATTTTCAGTCTCAGACTTGCCTGGTCTTAGTTGGAACTGCTCAGGATTTCCACTGCTTTGTAAACCACGTTCCCAAACCAGACACATATAATGCTAACTGTCTCATAAATTTTTCCAAAAATCTCTAGTTCCCTTCCTGGGGGAAAGAAGCTTCCTTCCTACAGCTGTTTCTCCGTTTCTGGGTATTTCCCCCCTCCCCAGCTTTGTGACTTGGGAGGTAGGATTTGCTTTGGTGCAACATATAATGTACCAAAATTTGACAGGTAAAGCCCCTGAAATCTCAAAACCACTCAGACCTCAAGCAGCACACAAGATATCCTGCATATTTCAGCAATATGCCCACTCCTCGCCCCCCAACTTTTATGGGGCTCAGGTGAGGCAAATCAGGCAATCCCAGTGAGAGTGCCCTATGACTTTCAGCTGGTTTACCTACCAAGTCTTTAAAGCCTTCAGCTGAAGCCAGCAGGACTGGATTAGAAGAAGCTGAAGGTGGGGGTAAGAGTTTTGTTTATTTATTTATTTATTTATTTATTTTGTCTGTGCTGGAAGAATGATATTTTTGGAAATGGCAAGTGTAACAGCCATGTTCCTGTGAGCGTTGCTGACTAGACTGGTCACCTGGGGTAAAAGCAAGTGTCGAAAGGTATGTGTTTCCAGTGCATGGGTGGACCCTGATCTGGTGAGGAGGTGGCATGTCTTCCTTAGTTCTGAGGTAGTGCAGAGTGTTTTCAGTAGGGAGTTTGTTCATATCCTGCAGCCAGGATGGGCAAGAGTAAACTGGTAGGAAAACAGTTTGTTATTGGTTAACTGAGTTGTGGACAGTTGCATCCCTGTACCATCATGCCTACAGCTCATTCACATCGCTTCCTCCACAGTCACTTTTTGAGCACATCATTCAACTTCTAATGCACTCAGCAGAACTCTGATATTCCTACAAGGCTTCAGAATATTAATGGTCAGACAGAAAAGAAACTGAAAGTAGTTATCTGTAAGGACACTCATTACGGAAACACCGTTCACTTCTGCTTGGCCAGTCAGTGGGTCTGCACACGTGCAGGTCAGTCCTGGAAACATGTGCCTTGTAGACAGGCATATGGAAGCTTTCTAATGGCAGCTGGAGGTGCCTCACAGGGAGATATAGGGACAGGGATGGGAGGAAGCAGGATCGGCGGATTGTTTGTGGGTGAGGAGGACCTGAAGATTTACCAGCCTGATATAGGAGAGAGATAAGTTTACCAAGAGATGTGTGAGGGCAGAATGAACAAGGATACAAGCTGTGCAGAGCCAAACCTCGCTTGTTTTGCCACCAACAGTATTACTTGCTCTTCTCTCAAATAGTAATTGCTAAAGAATGCAAATGCAGAATTCTGAAGCTGCTCCTGATCTGGTAGCAAATATAATAGTCTTTTCTCTTGCATCTCATTTTGACCTTAGGTCAATCAAAGCTGGAGAGATTTTGTGCCTATTTTCTGTTAGAAATAAGAGAAGTCACATAATTGCTCGTGAAAGCTGTAGTGTAGTCTTACTTTTTCTGGAGAATGTGCTGTCCTAGTAATGTCCAGAAGGGTGCAGCAGAAGATACTTTTCTGATGAAGTAGTTGATGCTAAACCACTATAGGCAGAGGCGTCAGGTGTTTGTCCCAGGGAAAATTCATTGTAGATTTATTTCCTTGCTCATCTCACAGCACTCTTAAGAAAATGTCTTATGCAAATAAGCTCTTATTTGCTTTCTCAATTCTTTCCCCTCCTCCTTCCACCACAGTATATCAACAGAATACTGAGATAATGAAAACAGAAAGAGAATAGGATGATTCAAGACTGAAATTTCAGTTATTGGTGGAAGGAGAGCATGGAATTGTCATAAGATTTAACAGTGGGGAACTTTCAAACACGGCTGCTTCCAAGATCAGCATATCACAGAAACTTTGCATAGAAAACTAGTTCTCCATTACCTCTACAGTTGTGTCCCTCTGAGGAGACTGAGGCTTTGGCATGCTGGTCTTATAAGCCTTCAGCACTAGACTGGATGCCAAAAAAATGACAGATAACAGCATTGATAAGGTGATCTGAAGCAGACTCCAAAATGCTACAATAATTTTAATTATTGCAGTTCCTGTATTTCTGAAGAAGGTATTGATTGCTGAAGTAAAAGAGACTTAAAGTGATTGATTTGAACTTATTTAATATTAATAAGTTCAAAATCTTCATTTTCTTGAAGCTATATTCCATCTGTAAAAGACGGCGTGCAAACATAAAAAACAGAAAAAAGAGAATGAGAGAACAGTGGGGGGAGAAAAGCCAAATGTAACATTATCAACATATGAAACTGAAAGACACGAATATTAAGATGCAGTGAAAATAAAGACATCTATTTGGAATAACAATAAAATTTGAGATACCACAGAACAGATTTCAGCTAACTCAGAAAACATAGGAGAACAAAAAATTCCTTTAAAAGAAAAATAAATATGGATAAATGTTTTTAGATCAATTTGGAAAAACAGTTATAGAACTGTGTAGTGATTTAAAAAAAAATTGATTAGATTAGTAACAAAAAGAATTTCTTATTTTACAATATGACACTAGGCATTCTTTCATCAGGCTTTCAGCTTGGAGAAAGAGACAGATTTGCATGTACTTATTTTACATCTTCATTAGGAACATCACGCAGCTCTGCTGCACTGGCTTGGAGTCCATATTTCTCTTTTGATGCACAGCAGTCTTGTTCATACAGATATTTCAAGCTACTGATTCAGGAAAGTCTATCAGTGGCATAGAAATATGTCTGCTGACTTCAGAGGGCTTTTAGAAAGGCCTTGTGTATTTTGTAAGTCTTAAAATTGGTTCCTGCTCTTGTAGGAAAACAATTCAGGAACAGAAAAGGAGTGCATCCTCCAACAAGTGAGTAAGAAATCAAGTGTTCCTTGTCAAGGATAACTCGTTCTGTGAGGAAATAACAAGAATTCCTCTGAAATTCAGCTCTTCTTACTTGCCTGAACCAAATAATGTGAGTCACAACCTCCATGAAATACAGATAAGTTATTTATCCATCAGCTGCAAATGCCTTCCGAAGAACCAGTTTCCAAAGTACTTTGTACTTTCTCTAATCTCTAGTTGTTCTTTCCTGGTACAGACATGTTGATAGGAGTAACAAGTGAGACATCAGCTACAAGAAGTTACAGAGTGGGTAGTGAATGCTACGCACAGCTTTTGTATTTGTTGGCCAATTTCTTGTTTTAGTTTTATACTCAGCATTTTCTGGGCCTAGTCATGGCACTCCTAGTCTCAGACTGGTTTCCGAGGGGAGTGAGTGCAGTGTCCTCTAATTTTCATTCATGGTTTTCTGCTTGGTAATACTTCTGTCTATTGACACGAAGATGTATCAAGGAGACTATTAGGACACTGTTCAGATACCCTAAGCACAGAGCGGGACCCAGCTCCATTCCTCTGCTACACGTGAAAGCCATTTTTATTAATTTTGTTACCTTATTTTTGGTGAGGTGATCATTTGCTTGTTCTAGTGGATACTTACATTTTTGCTAGAGGGTGCTCGTGATGATGATTATTATTACTGTCAGAGTCTCCTGAAGCCAGAACCAAAGCACTAAGTGCTACAGATAGTGTCTCAACCCTGAAGAGTTTACTCCAGGAGCAGGAAAGAGGTGAAGAAATGAAATGTCATAGACAAGGTCAGAGATCCACACTGACCCTGCCCACTGCAGTAACCAGTGGCTGTGAGGCATCACGCACAGCAGCCTGTTCCTTTCATTTCTACCTAGCAAGGGAGTGCCTGTGAGAAAGGAGATGAGAAGAGGGCAACAAGCGATTCTTTCCTGCTTGGGCAAATGGGTTAACGTGTACCAGGAGCTCAAGACTATTTCTGAGTCCTCTGCATGTGTTAATGCCTGTCCTATCAATGATATCTCCTGGACAAAACACTGTAGCAAATTTCCTATTAATAAAATAGAGACAGCATGCTTCACTGTTTCTCTTTTGTGATATTAAGTAAATTCAGGCTTATTTTGGAGACAAAAGGAAAAGATCGTAAGTGCTAAGCATAGTTGTTTTATCAGGCTGGAAGGCAGGAAGGGTTGAAAATCCATAGGTATTTACTTAGATTGTATAAATAACACTAACACGAGGCCTGATCCAGACATCTGGAAAATGAAATGAAGCTGTCTGACACAGAAATGCTTCACTCATTGAGTTAAACATCTCTGCAAATCAAGCAGCTTGCTGGGAAGCTGTGTGGGGTAGGCTGGAAAAAGCAAAGGATTAAAGAGAAAAGAGTGGATTGTTTTGCCTAGAGATTATATAATTGAAGGAATACAGAAGAAGAACCTCCAAATACAGACATATGTCTATTATAAGTATGTGTTACATATAGTGATTACTGCAAATAAGTATTAGTCAATTCATCATACTTGGAGGATAGGTCAACCAGTTTGGTTTTAAAGATACAAGACAAATTTAAAATCAATTAGAAAAAAATCTTTTTGATGCTAAGGAGAGTGAAGCATGGAGATTTTACCTGGGGAGGTTGCAGGAACTGGAAGTTTCAAGAACAGGTTTGATAAATAGCTGACAGACATCCCAAATCTGTATGATCCTATCATGTTGTAGTTGAACTAGGTAACCCTTTTTGTTGTCCTTCAGTTCTGTGAATTAGACATAGGAACTAAAAAATTCCTCAAAATGACAGTGCTACCACCCTCCACAAGCTGCTGGCAGTAATCCTCTCTTGTTTTCTGTGGAATGGCTTTTACACTTGTCCACTGCCTTTCTTCTCTGCTAGTCTCCTTGCTCAGTTTATAGACATGAAAAGAGGAAATCCAGGACTCCACAGCAATTTTTATCTTTATAAATCCAAGTTCCTGCCACCACCATCCCCATTAACCACCCCTGTTATTTCCATGTGCCTTGCTCAGTTGGCAGGCTGCAGTGCAGTGCTGCAGCTCATCTGGTTCAGCATTCTGGTTTCCTGTGGAAAGAGAACCAAACATAGAATCCTTTCCCAAGGAAGGCTTCCTAAGCAGAATAACTCACTTTAAAGAAAGAAGATGATTTCTTTTTTCCAAATTGTCCTGGGAACACCCAGAATTCTCCTTTCTCAAAATGCTTCCAGTACGAGCCTGCAGGCATCACTTCAAGTGACTGCTCCTCCTGCCCTGGGGTGTGCTGAGAGCTCTTGGTTTGTCTCTGCTTTTCACAACATAATTGCAGCTGGTGGTGTTGCCTCACCTTGATACTGCACTTGTTTTTAGCAGGAGCGCCCTCCAGCTATGACAAGAAACGCATGCAAGTCATACTTGTTTAGGCCTGATGTCCTGGCCTCTGCCAGTTCTCCTGCAGCTAGTGGGGCTCTGGCCCCCATCCAGCTCAGCTCTCCTGCCCCAGGCTCCCAGCCAACCTCTCAGCAGCAGCACCATGGGCATTACCAGCACACTCCCAGCGCTGCTCCTGCTGGAAGCTCTTTCCCTGGAATAGCCAGATAATAAAATGCTTCAGAAAAGAATCTGGACCTAAATGGCCTTGTTAAATAAGAGACTGATACTCTCTTCAGCCTGCATGAGCTCCAATTATTTTTGCGTATGATTGAGACCCACCTGAAGGGGAGAGCATTCTGATGGAACGTATTCAGAAGAACTGTGTCCCTGTTAATAGTCAGAAGCAGTTGATTCTCTGACAGCTACCAGTTCATGACTACCTAGGATGGCAACTCCACACCCTTTTCAGGAAAGCAGGTAACAGTTATCCTTGAGGTTAGGCTTTTTCTGGTGTCTAACCTAAAGCTTCTTGCTGTACTATAGTTCTTTCACATCTTACAGTACCTGAAAAATTAAAAAGGTATCTAGTAAAATAGCAGAGTTGTAAAAATAACTCAGGATAGTAAAAACCAGATAGTTTCTAGTAGTTCCTTTGTGAGAATGGATTGTTTATGTAACAAATACAATGGCAGGCTTTTTTGAAATGGAATCAGACAACTTGATGCAATGTTAGATTTGAACCTGCAGAATACCTCAAGCAAAACACACAACTCATATGTATTCACAAGATATTCATGATAAATTTCAGCATTGCTAAAGCAAGTAGGCCTATGACAGTAATGTCTTGAACAGCTGTTTGAGAGTGAATATCTGAGCTGACCTTATAGAGGTATCTACTGTGCCTCATAGGCGTCTGCCAATTTAGTCTTATGGCCACCCCTATGCCATGGGGCCCCAGAGTTCACTCCTCCATTTGTGGTCCAGTTATCTGAGCAAAGTTTGCATGTGGGCAATGCAAGAAGGGCCACCATTGTTGTTTCACATGTTTATTTTTCTCCTGTATGTGGTCTTAGAGTGCCTTCATCATAGCTGCAGCCAAAGCTAGACCTATTGACTAGACTATTGGCACCTGCTCTGACACCTCAGATGATAAATACACTCTTGGCAGAGGACTTGGGCTAAGTGCGTCCTTCTAGATCCTTGGCTAAGAGAAAAGCCTGGCTCAGGTCAACTTTCTGTGAGGGTTTTGAGCCTTCTCCTGCTGTGAAACAAGCTCAGGCAGGGCTGGAGTCAGTCTAAGTACTGCTGAAGTGAGTGTAGGGAGACAGCTCTTGAAGTCTGTGAAGCAATTCTGCTCAGCCAGCTTGGAGGGTGCTTCAGACAGCTGGAGTGAGTTGTGCTGCCTGCTCCGCTTTCACTGACAACCACTTCTTGTACATCCTCTCCTGTAATGGCCTGGACTCAAAACATTGCCCACTGCAGGCACTGCTTTGTGGAGACAGTTGCAAACACTCTTCTGATGGCAAGGACAAGAGAGAACCATTTTGCATCCAAAGGAACTGGTGAACGAGGGCTGCCCATGTTTCCATCAGGGCAGGGCCTGCAGCCTGTCCGGTCCCCCTTCCCACCAGGACCATGGCACTGGGGGCACACAGGGCACTTCTCTGTGGATGGGCTGAGGCTGAGCCATGGGCCTGCAGTGGGGCAGGGCTGTGGGGAGCTGCAGCCGGCCGCTCCTGCAACCTCTCTGGGGCAGGGGTTGACACCTTTGGGCTGACCTGGGCGCCTGGGCCTGGGGGTGGGCGGACACAGGCAGGGCTGGTGGTGCCCCTGAAGTGCTAACAGCCACAGGCCAGAGAATTGAGGTAACAGGAGGTTTTTTTTCCCCCTATCTTGCACCTATGTTGCAACTAAAAGTCCCTTTTCTCCACACAATGCAGTTTCTTTTGTTATAAATGACTTCTGTGCGGAAGAAGCCTGTTTAGTTTCACATCTTTTAAATTCCTTCCTACTCTCCCCTGACCAAACTGGCATTCAGAACGGACTGCAGGGAAAATCCAAGATTAGAGGCATTTCTGGAAAGGAAAAAAGTGAAAGCAGTTTCTTCCAATGGAGAAGCTGAATATTCAGGACACTGGACTGCCTTGCTATCTCTGTGCCTGCAGATGCACAAATGTAGCACCCATGAGGACATCTTCTGTGACTTTTTCCATGCTTCCATCCACTGTGTCCTTTTCTGCAGGGTGCAGGGCTGGCTCAGGGAGTATTGTTGCAATCGCCTCTTGGAAACTTTTGGACGAAGTTACTCATTCCTCTTAAATGTTTCATTAACTAAAGAGATAATAATCTGCTATGACATTTATTAGTACATGTTTTATTGAGCTTAAATTAAATGTCAAAGCTGCGTGTAAGACCGCAATGAGCTACAGTGCTGACCAGTACCTGATATGCTCAGTGTCTGGACTACTTAGCCCTGTATTCACTTTGTCTCCCCTCTACATCGCTGTCTCACGTGTTGGGTTGAACTTATTTTCCTGCCCTAAGAAGGGCCTCCCTTTAAGGAGAATCTTATTCCTTCTCATTTGAGGGAAACATTTCCTGCTGATACTTCTCCTTTCACCCTGATAAAACTGGCAGTAATCAGCTGTATATCCGGTCACAGGCTTATCAGTCTCATCAGCGATTTATCCATCACTGTAATTCACTGGCATAAAATAAATGCCAAAAAACTGTGATAATTGAAAGCATTTAATTCAAATGTACTGTCAGCAGTCAGCTCAGAGCACAGATCGGAGCTACCTTTGTCCAGTGAAATGAAAATAATACTCTTTTTGTTCAGTTGTAACATTAAAATGATCTCAGACAATATCAGCTCCTGCTCTCCAGCAGGTCTGAAACTTAGCTAGTGTTACTGGCAACTGGGCTTGCTAACAAAACAGACAAACAAAAACCCAAAAAACTTCTTATTCTTCTTTCCTGCGATTTTTAGGAAACCAGAAGAAAAGTAGCTTCCATCTGTAAAACCACTTTAGAATAGGTGCTTTTGGATGAAGTCCCTTTTAATCACAGTTTTATTTTCCTTGGAAAGAACTTGACATTAAATTCCTACAAGCAGAAGCTACTTGCCTTTATATTAGGACATGCTGGCCAACACATGCTGTAATGAACTATTTTTATTTTCCCCCCTTTTCTGGTGTGATGTCATGTCACGTGCTTCCCTGGTGAGTTAGCAAACAGCTTTCCAGAACTGTGATTTTCCATTCTTTCTGCAGCCATTTTTCAAGTTCTCTTATGGTCTCCCCACTACACTTGTGGAGTTTCAGACTGTCAAGTCATGCAGGTTTCCTTGAAGAGATTATGCTTATTTGGTTTGATTGTTTGTTTGTTTTCCTGCAGGAGAAAACAAACTACCTGAGAAAATAAACATATCTCTCTGATATATATTATCTGCTTGCTCTTGCCAAGATAATGGGCATGATATCAACCTTTTCACTTTTTACTTTGTTAGAAGACTTACTCAGGAGATACACCTGTCAGACCACAGAGTTTTAGGGAGTAGATTTTCAACTGCCCTTCATTTATACAGGATATCCAACGTGGGAAGTAACTGGTTTATTTGTTCTAAAGCTTTCTCAGCTCTACTGAGCCAGCAGAAGCAGTAACTGGGGATATGGGATGGATAGACACAGTAACATTTTAATCGATAATGTACAGGCAAACTGGCTTTAGGACAGGGATGAAACAGTGCTTTGCCATACATACCATTGCTGGCAATAGTGGTTTTGTTATTGAAATTTGGAAGACAGATGCTGAATAGGAAAGATGAAAGTTGCACTGGCCTTTGATATCTGTATTGACTGCAGAGAAACAAACAAAGCAAGCGTTCAATTTTTATTTTTAAGGAGTTAGTGTGACCAAACCACAGGCAGCAAAATTCACAGCTCAAACAGCCTGACGTCTTTAAAAACTGATTTCAATCTATTCTCTGCTCTCCAAGGAGAAGATCAGGATGATGAAAGTCTTGTGCAATGCATATTTGAATCTAGTCCAGGCTGCTTGTTATTTATGCACAGAGTGAAAATTGTTCCTTGAGCTATGAATGGCAGATGATCTTTTGGGTCTATCGATGTTTCTAGACAGCTTGACAGTCATTTTCTTAATGATTGTAGTTCATTATATTGTCAGACAGAAAACTAATTCTCTTTCTGACACATACTGGGAGAAACAGTATTGTACAGATGCAGGGATGACCACAACAGAATGAGCTACTGAAGAATGAAGGCACCAGTGCAAAATGAAACATTAAAATAGCTGCACGTAGATCTGATGGGTTTTAAGTTTAATATAAGGCATGGTAAAGAGTAGGTTGTTCTAAAATGCATTAGGTTGCTTTCTTCTTCTGTTGCATGCCTTAAATTATCAGCAAGCAGTTAACATACTTATGCATCTTAACAAGTGATGTGGAAAAACTTCATTAGCATCTATATTATATAAATCCTTCCCGAATAAAACAGACTCACAGCTCAGTTGAGACTCAAGCAGAGCATCTAATGCCATTTTAGACTTCTTAAGGAATGCTGCCTGGACTACAGCTGCCACTTCAACATCTCCCTGTAATGTTTCTGCCAGTCCCATCTGTGTCTCAGGCATCTGTAGGTTTCTGAATGACCCTAGACATCTAGTTTTAGGCAGTTACATCCCACCACTGATATTTACACACTGAGGCAAGGTGAATATTGAGGATCTGATGACATTCTTTCTTCGCGTTGTGTCAGGTTGTCAGCAATGGTGCTGAATAACTATGAAGAACTGCATCAACCTGCGTGAAGGAAAAATTTTTGATCTGGCCAATTGATACTTTACTGCATCATGTACGCTCTAGTGCTGAGACTCAGTAGCAGTTCTGAATTTACAATGCACAAAAATGAAGTCTCTCCGTTCCACCAAACCAGATCCTGAGAAAACCCCACCAACCTTCAAGCACGAGGAACTTCTCAAACAGAAGAGTTCAATTGCTCTTTTTCTCTAACTGCATAACATATAAGGCAGACAGTAATCTTCACACTGATAGGCAGCTGTGTAGCAGTCCCTGTGATGGCTGCCAGGTAAGTTCTAGAGCACGTAGACTGCCAGAGCCACATGCTGCTCTCTGAAGGAGGCTTTCAAGTCCCAAGCCCAAACATGAAGAAACTCTGCCTCTCACAATTCAGCTTGATGCCCTCATGACCTTTGGCTGCCCCAGGCGTAAACTTGTAGTGTGGCCATTAATAATAATGCAGGAGGTCAGTGAAAATGTTGAGAATGCAAAAGAGCTAGAACAGTGCAATCTTTCTGTAGGTTTCCATGAGAACTACTGATGTGTGAGGTTCAGCTGCACGCAGAGCAGGATATTTTGAGCGGATGCTTCCCATGTATCATAGAATACACTGAACTATAGAACATGCTGAATGAATGTAATAAGCTGCCAGTTTGACTTCTTGTAAGAGTGTTCATCTACAGTAATTTATAATGGGTGACATTTATTTTTGATTCTTATAGTGTAATATGAATTTAATGAAGTACTTGGGATCTCATAATTCAAATATGCATATGGCTTTCCAGGAGAGGGCAGTCCATTCCCAGGATCACTTGGCTCCCATTATGTTCTTAACCCACGAAGCATAACTAGAAACTGAGAAAAAGAGAAAGTTTCTTCAGTGAGGCACAACTATGGCCCCGTAAGGTACGTCCATATTGGACAAATCTGTCTTGAAAAAGAAAAACTATCAGTCCAATACTGCCTTCTTGAAAGAATGTAAATATGCTAGTGACAGCACATCAGTAATCAACGTGCAGAAAGGAGGCACAGAAGTGAAGAGAATATATCACCACAGCTGCACAAGGGTAAGCAAATATCACAACCTGAGCTTTGGCTGGGGAAGACTTTTCCCTATCTATTACGGAACTATCATAAATCAGTATGCTATAAAGAGCTCTAAAGGCAGCAAGGAGCTAAGACTGACCTTTGATTTTATTTCATTTTCCAATTCATTTCAAATAATTAGATTTCAAATTTTTACATCATATTTTTATGGAACAATGTGAGGGGTTATTTCTGCAAGCAAAATGCAATGAGTCACTTCACTTACAATCCTCCCTGTCCTCTCTCTACCTTTCTGCCATGGATGTGACTCACACATAAGAGCCTTGAACTCTGCTCTGGAGTAAAAGCAGGGCAGCCATATTGACAAGATATTGCAGCCGTTGTAATTCACCTTATGATCATCTGGCACAGGTACTCCTAAGCTTGTCTGAGATACCATGTTTGTGCCTTACATTTCAGAGTCACTGAAGTCCAGAGGACAAATCAGCTGCTATCCCAAGGTGATGTAACAGCATTAGTGTTCTGCTCAACAGCAGCTAATGAGTCCTCCCCTGCAGCAGCTCAGCTGCTTACATTGTGCTATCTGCAGCTATTGTTGCACTGCGTTGTAATCTGCACCACAGGAATCAGTGTAAGAAAACTCTGTGAGAACGTACAGAAGGAGAAGGTGATTTTTTTTCCTTTAAAAAAAAGTATCTATACGAGTTGATATTACCTGTTCACACTCATTTTCTCATAGATGTTATTTACTTTCACTTCTACAGCCACATGCACACCATCACCAAGATCTACCTGTCTGACCAGGATTACTGGTGTATAACATAAGGGGCAAGGGATGCTGGTTACTGAGTTCTCATCATGTCTCTATAGCATGTCTTCCTAATGGGATAGCAGCAAAACGAATGGCGCAATGGGATTTGTAGAAACTTTGCTGCTCTCCTCCTTTTCTCCAAGCAAAGTTCTCCAAGTCAGTGAATATACTGAGCGGACCAAAGAACTAGGAAAGTAAACTTCTAAGAGCGATGTACCTTTGACAGACTTGCAATAAGGATAGAAAATAATTGACTGCATGCTCCCAGGCTTTTCTTACATGACAGCTATCTGTGCAACACTTATTAGTCCCAGCACAGAATTCAAAGTTTTTGACTTTTTCTTGCAGAGGTTCAGAGCTATTACATCTCATTTTCACTCTCTATTGTAAGAGACAGGAATCTGGATGTGTGTGCATTTGCAGGTATGTTATAAGCCCCAAAATTGCTCTTGCAAGGCATTGCAAAGAGCGCTCAGTACCTGCCTCTTCTTTTTTCTCTAGAACATGACTGGTTGTTGCAAAGCTTTGCTGTATGTAACACCGTGGGACTGTATCACTATCTTGATTTCAGCAATAATTCTCCTTTAAATCCCCAGGAATAAAAGTATGATGCACCTAGGCTCACGTATGGAGCTCTGCAAAAATGTGTGGGAACATTTCACAGAACAGATGATGTGTGAAGTACAGAAATGGTATGTATTTGTTCCTTTACTGCATATCACAGAGCATAGATCTTTACCAAGTAAAAAGAAATAAGACACTATTAATATGGTTTAAATAACGATATATTCTGTCCATGTGAATGTATATTTCATTCCTGATAAACCCAATGATGTGTGTGGAGTCTTAACCACTGTAGAAATATTCTGAGCAATGCCTGATGATGATGTGCTCCTCTTTGCTGTCATTCCTTAGACTACATATGCAAATGCACAAATTTTCTTTTTTTAATTCACATTTGACCTCAACCATATCTTTCATGAATAGTAGCTCTCCATAAAAGTAAAATGACCTTTTATTTATTGTCAGAAACTGAGAAAATAGCTTGTCAGTCCCTTCTAATTTTTAGGTCTAAGAACCCACGAATGCACATACATGTGAGTTTGGGTAGGGACTATTACTGAATTCACAGAGCGTTTCCTCACATAAGTGTTTGTACAGGGAAGATTGAATGGGACAGTGAGCAGAATGGTGTTCCTCTCCCCAAGAATTTTAAGAAGTGCACTTAATTTCTCCACCTTGAATCAGAACAGTGGCAAAAAAATCCAACAGTTTCGTAAGCAGAAACCTTTCACAATACAAAAGAAAACCAAAAAAACTCTTGATTAATAAAGTGTAATTTAGGATGGAAGAGAAAATAGGAGATGAGCAGTTGCCGAGTTTGAACAAGGCTTAATGTGGGGTGCAGTAATGATACATTGAAAGAGTTGGAAGAAAAAATGGGAGATGAAGAGGGCAAAAGTCACATTGGTTATATTGGTCTCATCATTTCCATTGCAGTTTACAACTAAGTGTGGGCTCGATAGCCTTTGTGATTACTTTGCCGTATGAAACACACTCCTGGCCGCTGGTAAATATTTAAGCTGTTTAATTCTTCCATCTATTACTCTCTGCAGTACTTTAAGGGCTATTACATCTCTCCAATGTTTATAAGGAGATGGTTTTGGAAAGCAGACAGCTGTTTTAACATTGACCTGAATGACTGCTCTTGACTATGTTCTTGAAGAGTAATTACAACTCTTAAAATTTTAAGAGCACTTTAAAGGGATCTTCTTCATTTACACATAGTCCACAATTAAGTTTTGTGGGGAAAAAAAAGTCTAATGGGTCATTTTCAAAGTTTGGATGCTTTTTTATTTTTTTTAATCAAGCACATCCTCTTCTACTTTCAAGTACCGTAAGGCAGCTATATGGAATGGGAGAGCAACTGGCTAACACAACATAAAAATGCAAAAAAAAAATTCATCTGCATTTGGGAAAGCCCTTGCTGTTCCATAGTGGTGATATGTCATCAGTGATCTCTAGGTTTGATGTGTCTTTTCTACAGCAGTAAAAGTGGATGTTCCATGGTGGTACAAGCCTCTCTCTCAGTAGCACTCCTCTGCACTAGGAGACTGCACTGGCATATATGCATCTGCAATGGGCAACTGACATGAATTATCATAGAATCATAGAATGGTTCAGGTTGGAAGGGACCTTAGAGATCATCTTGTTCCAACCCCCCTGCCATGGGCAAGGACACCTCCCACTAGACCAGGCTGCCCAAAGCCCCATCCAGCCTGGCTTTGAATACTTCCAGGAAGGGGGCATCCACAGCTTCTCTGGGCAACGTGTTCCAGTGTCTCACCACCCTCACAGTGAAGAGTTTCCTCCTTATATCTAGTCTAAATCTACCCTCTTTCAGTTTGTAGCCATTACCCCTTGTCCTGTCAGAATTACGTAATTTTAGTATGCATCTAAATTTATAAATTAAACAAACAAAAACACAATACCTTCAGGAAACAGGTAAGAAGGAGTTAGAAAATTCAGACAGATCAGTAAGCAGTTGCAGGAATGTTTGAGAATAAAGACCAGAAGGCACTTGCAAGGGTGTCTGGAAAGACTTCATGCACCAGATGGTATCTGGTAGGAGCACTCGCATTTAGATTTCACTGTTGCACACCACACCTGTTTCTATTAGGGAACTATAAGATTCACATACAGATCTAAAATTTCATCAAATGCAATTTTTCATGAGTTAGATTTAGGAGATTAATGCTCAGGATTTTAAAAAATGAGTAGTTACCCTTTTTTTTTTTTTTTTTTCTTCTTTCATCCTCATTTTCACTTCTCCCCTCAATGCATGCAGGAAAATGTGTGGCACCCAGTATTCAGATTTTTACCAGGGATCTTTAGTTGCGCTTCTTTCTGATATGTTTCCTTACATATGAAAACTAGAAATTGTCAATAAAAAGAATAAGGCTTTCACTCTCAGTTTTCCTGTGATCAAAAGTCTCTATTTTCTACCTATGACTGAGAAAGCTTTGCAGCATGCCTACAAGATCAATAAACAATTAACGCTATGGGAAAAGCTTTAATAGAGATTTTTGCAATGCAAATGACCACCTTCCGCTTTATTTTCTACTTCTGTAGCACAGCTGCATCCCACCCTTCTTATCAGAGGTTTTTGATGCTGTCTCTGGACACTGAGGAATGCTCCATCTCTGATTTCCATCTCCTTATGTTCTTCAAAACAGTCTCAGTTCAGCTGCTTGTTCATTTTTGTTCATAAAGAAATGTGCATTCTAGCTGGTTCAAGCTGAGTAGAAGAGAATTTGGGTGTCATACATACTCAAGTGGGAGTGAGACTTTAGCTGAATCTCTAAGCAGCTGCAAGAAAAGGAAAACATGCCTTAAGCTCTCCAACAAGGACTTCAAAACAAATTAAAAATTGATTTCAAGACATAAGTGATATGCATCATTCTGGTTTGAAGCCCATTCCATTATAAACATAGTAGTAGTGCAGGAAAATTGAACAGAACAGTCATAAAAATAAGCTTATTTTAAGTCTAATTGTCTACAGATATCTTAAAAATGAATTTAGATAATAAAAAATATTTAAAAGGCAACTTTTCTGAGGCATTATATTGCATTACCTGGAACTGAAGGATGATCAGATAAACGAAATTTTTAATAACTCATTGTACACATACCTGCTATATTTTTTATCATTTTTCGATGTATTTCTGTCATACAGTATTTCTGAGTTACTACAAAATTGTATACAATATATTGACATGCTTGCTAATGTATCTGAAAAATGCAGCTGCAGATATCAAATAGACATTTACTGTCTAAATGAAAACATGATCATATTCAACATTATATGAGATCTGTTTATGCACTGTGTTCACTGAAATGTTCAGTCCAAATACCCAAAGCTTTTACACATCTCCTGAAAAGTAACATTTTAAAAAAAATTAACATATCTTTCTTTGAAAAACAGATCCTCCAACACCTAGATGACTGAAAATTACATTTTAATCTCTTAAGTCTACCTTGCTCCTACTTGCATAACCAATAAGAAAGTAACTATAAAGTTACCCCAGATGACAGGATATCCAAGTGTAGGAGTTTCCTTAGCGCTGCCTCAGTCAGCAGCAATTTTCACACCAGCTTTATTACAGCCTAATTTCTCAAGCTGGATCCTATGTATTCAGCTTTCACAAAAACACTGTTTTACTGGTAAATTGCATTGGAACAGAAGAACAGAAAATATGTAGCAAGTAAGAATATACACTGTATTATATAATTTTATTTGTTAAATGCCATGTGCAGTTTAAAAATCTTATATCTAACACCTACACATAACTGCTTCAAAGCTGATTTGGGGATCCCTAAACTCTGGAGGAATTCCTGTCTTAAGCAAGACTTTGGCCGCAGATGCTGTAGTTGGAACTGGTTTGTTTCATGTGAAACCGAACTCAGCAACTTGTGTGTCTCTGAAATTCTGGAATATCTGATACTCAGCTGCTACCTGAATTCTGTATCTCAATTCCATCCCTAAACTGAACAGAATCATGGAGCAGCTTGTTAGCAGTATGGCACGTCTGCACCAGCCCTTACAAAAGATATTTCTCAAAGATGAGATGAAAGCTACAGATTCTCATGACTTGATATAGGTTCTTAATGTGGCACAAACGTACTAATAGCTGTGGTTTAAATACACATCGTCATTTTCAGATGATAGGCACCTTAATAGATATCCTTCATTTCTGGCAATCCTGAGGTAGCATGGGTCTGATGTTCTTATAGCACCTCTGGCAGCAGATCAGCAAATCCTAAAATCACAACCCAGCTTTGCTAATTTGAATGCAATGCAAAGAAATCTTACCAGAAAACAGAAACGGAAGAGAAAGCAAGCTGGCTTTGCTAATCCCCATTTTGACCCAGCTGGCTGGGGCTGGAAGCTGTGTGTGTCAGCGCACAAAATTTTACTGATTCCTGCTCAAATTACAGATCAGCAAACAAATGTGATGAATGAAGTTAATCATTTTCTCAGTTCCAACCTCCATTTTTTAATTTCCAAAAACAACCTGGAAACTAAGACCTTACAAAATAATATGTATGAGTTTGTACTGAGTGCTGGGAAAAGTGAAGGCACTCTCATCTTACTTAACATGCTGTTATTCTGAAATTGCTATGCCTCATTTTATCTAATTAAAAATGTAGATGATATTGCTGAAAATCATGGGCAATGTCTCTGCGGAGAATCCTGGACTCTGCATGTTCAACCCTCACTGCCTATGCTATGAAAGGGTTACACACGAGATGAGGACCGAAAAGGACCTTCAGTCTACTTCCCTGTAATTGGAGAATTGTACCTTGCCATCACACATGCAAAATTACCAAAGTCCAGAGTAAAATTGTGTATGTTGAAAGCTTATCTCCTACGCAGTATTCCACCAGGAAGGCTGTGTTCTTAACCCTTGTAGCTCTGGCAAACCCTTGAAAGCAAGAACTGATGTAGATGAGGAGGGAGTTGGATGAATTGTTATTTGCAAGACTCTGAAATCTCACAGGATTTAGAGTGGATTCCCTCTAACCAAAGTTTCTCTTATAGGATCTCCTAACAGGAGTTTGTTTGCACTGAAAACTATTTGAAAGCACCTTGGCAAAGTTGAGAAGTACGCAGAGTCTCACTAATGCAGACTCTGCCCAGAGTCCCAGCAGTATATTAGAACCAGAATTTCACTTGTGGAAGTTCTTAACACCACAGACAAAAAAGAAAGGCTTTAGTCCAGGGAGGTAGCTGACACCTGAAAGACAGAAGTGGTTATAATCATCAAAGATGGGGAAAAAATCTGAGCGGAGGTAGAAAAAGCAGTCCTTAAGGGCTCAGTTGTCCATTGGCTTAATGCAGAGTTGTACAACTGTGCTTTGTGCACTGTCATTTTCGAGAAAGGACTCAAAACACTGAAAAATGTACAATGGTCCTGGCACTTGACCTCAGAAGTGACATTTGTTTACCATCCAGACTTGCTAGTGCTTAATGTCCGTGGTCTGCTGTATGATGAAATAATTAACGTTGACTGTGTTCAGGTACACCTGAGGGCAGGAAGAGCTCTCCACATCCTCTTTAGAAATTGGAGGAGTAGACAAGAAAAAAGTGAAGTGCAAGAACTTAATTTTACCCAGACAAACTAATTATGAAATTATGAAGTGGAAAATAGCTGGATGCACAACAGTTGTTCAGAAAAACAGACTGAATATTCCATTTGTTCACAAGATGAGGAGGTATTAGTATCAAAACTGTCCAGTTCTCGCGTAGGACTTCCATTTTGAGAAAGGCCACTAAGTATGGTCAATTACCTTGAAATATTATCCGTCAGGCAAGCCTGCAAGACAGATTTTTTGTAGTCAAGAGAAAGCTTGCAGTTCTGTATTAGTGGGTAGACTCCAGAGAAACCTTCAGAAGCGTAGAAGGGTCTGTACTCATGATGGATAAGCCTAAATTTAAGTTTGAAAGACTAAGGATAGACGTGAACAACCTGCTATGTCAAAACAAAAAAGCCCTGGAGTAGAACGTCTGAAAGGATGTCTTAAGGGCAGGCTAGACAAACCTCTGGTAGGACTGATATAGAAATTTATTGCTCTTTTTCAGGAGAGTAGAACAGATTTTTCTTTGAAACTCTCTACTATCTTGGACCTCCACTCTTTTTAGTCTCAAAGATCCATGAAGATCTGTCATGTGGCACTTGGAACAAAGGTGGGTCAGATTCCATTGCTAGCTCCAAAACAGAAGTCTTGTCTATGCCCACTATTCCATGTCTTATTTTCCTGTTCTGGTTTGAAGTCCAAACTCGGAAGAAAGTTCCGATCTTACTGAGTATGTTTCAAGAATCCCTGCTTTATGTTTTCAAGCTCTCTGATGATACAAATATCTTATTGCACAAGCTCATTTTTACATTTGGATGTATCACCTCCTCTGCACTGACAATATAACAAGTGTTCTTAAATATTTCAGATAACCAACATTTATGGCATTACTGGATACCATGGAAATTAAATTAGATGAAATAAATAAGGTACGCCTCTGGATTTGAGCTTTGAGAAGGACAGCTAAAATTGGATTATTTCATTTTTACTGTAGTCACCAGGTTCAAACAGTAAAGCCTGGGATTACAACAATGCAAAATGAAGAGGAGGTTGCTGGCTTGCTGTCTGTAGCATTCTGAGATGGAAGAGAATGCAGAGAATTTGAAAGAATTTTAAGGGTAGGGACAGGAATTTTATTTCCTGTAAACGTAAACTGCAGAACAACTTTGAGTTAAAGTAATAAACTAGCAAGCATGTAGAATATTTATCAAAAGTGTAGGAAAGTATTCCAGTGGCAAGTATTCTAATTGTATTTTTGTGCTGATAGAGAAGAAGATGGATTTGGAATTAAAAAGAGTTACTTAACAAGACATAGAAAGTACCTAAAAGCTTTCAAGAGACTGAATTTTGAGCTTTGCCTCAAAAAGCTTCAGGTGCTTTTGGCTGAGTAGGAGCTGTTGCCTGCACCAGGAAGAATACTTCAATGGATGGATTATCTGAAACTCAATACCTCTTCCCCAGAGCATACAGTCAGGTCAAATGGCATCATAATTTGTGAGAAATATACAGGAATACCTCATGGTATTCTGTTCCAACTAGAAAAGAAACACAGGAAGAATTAAGATAAAGTTAAGATAAAGTTGAGATACTAGGTAAGTACTCAATTCTAACTAGTCTGTGAGTAGTCATCCATCAGATTCGCTTTCCAGCCAACTGAAATAGAGATATTTGGAAACAGTTTGTCTGACTAAACAAACAAGACTACTCTGAGATGAGCCACGCCCTAGGAATTCTTATTTCTCTCATTGATTACAACACAAATTTAGTGTGATGAACTTAGCGGGAGACATCTACACTGTAGATCTCTGCATTTGATCAGATAAATCCACCTACAGTGTACGTAGTTCCATTGAAAGAGAGCTTGCTTCACTTCCATATGTTCTCAAGAACATGCTGAGCAAGTGCTCCTTCCGTGTTGACATTCTCACTGCTAATAGAATGGGAAAAACAACAAACCTTTGGGCAATGTACACAGTTTTCCATGTAAGTGGCATTCATACACGCTTTGAGAAAGTTTCCCCATTTTCCACATTCCACATATGGACATGTTCACATCATCCAAATGGTTTCTATTTTGATTTTTCGATTTTTTAAGTTTATCACTGATCATTTTATTCTTTTTCTTATTTAGTCTTGATTTTCATATAATTAACTGGTTAGAATTTCTTTCCTATGCACAAATCAAAATAAAAATGCTAAACAGACTACATTTCATTCCATATGTACATAGAATCATAGGATCATCTAGGTTGGAAAAGGCCTTCAAGATCACCAAGTCCAATCACCAAGCTGACCTACCAATTCCATCAGTAATGAAATCACCAAAATGCCACTCTAATCAAGAGGAGTTGTCACTGACTTCAGCAGAGCTAAAATATCCTCATCAGCAATGTGATACGGACAGCTGAGATTTCAAAATGTCAAGAAAAGTAACTGAATAATGCTTGGTGTATTTGCAATGCTATATCAATATAGCAATGTAACTTCTTTTTGTACTTTTGAGAAATCTTTATTATGTGCCAGTTAACAGTAGGACTGTTTTCTCAAGAAAATCTGCTACTAAAAGTACAACATCCATGTTTAAACTGATGTACGCTTGTAAAACTCATGATAGTCCACCGAAGTCTCTTGGCTGTTATCATCCATCATTTGTTCTTACAATTGTAGTATATACTGCTGCTGTTGAAAATATATACCCTGGCATTAAAACAGCCAGTGCATTACTTATATTCCTTTTTGTGGACAAATTCAGTTTATCTATGTTCTAAGATGTCTCAAGTCAGACATGAATTAACAAGTAAGATAAATAATCTCAATTGTCCTTTTCATCTATTCTGTTTCTTTAAAAGGTACACACTGTATTCAGAAATGACGTACATCTTTCTGAAATCTCCACAATACTTATTTCAGTAACCAAGTCTGAGGACAAAAAGAAAATAGCCAAAGTACATACTTTGCAGTGGAAGCACACACACAAACACACGTTCACATCTTTTCTGTAGCAGGCAGTATGTGGAGGGTGTAAGGAATAAAGTTCTCTTCTTTCAAGGAAGCAGGAGATCTCTTAATTTAAGGCTGCACAAATACAACATTAACACAAATAGCGCTAAATTCCATTGAAACACTTTCTTTCCAAGAGGCATACCATATTTTTTATACCATTGCGCTCAGTCTGTTTGTTGTTTATCACAGAAGATTGAGATACTGAAAACCACAGCTCAAGAACGTCTAATAATAATGAAAATCTCTTCCTTCTCCACAAATAGTTTTTATTTCCTTGGGGAAAAGGCAAAAATAGGAATAAAATACATGTACCTTCTAAGTGGTCTGACTACAATTTACAAAATATTATACTGTGTTTGCATTTAACTGAGCATTATATAACACACGTGGGAGCCAGTCTTTTGTCCTTAGGCAATAAAAAATCATACAGTATATGCACAGATGAGATCTGAGATCATACTTCAATTTGGTCAGATGATAGTACAGAAACTTTTTGCCACTGAATCTCCTTTGGTCTTCAGACCAGTCAGAAGGATGCAAGTCAAAGCAAACTTTGCATTTATAAGCAGGGAAACTGAATATTCACTGGTCCAATCCATCCTTGGATCTTACTACATTTCTGTACAAATTTCCTTTTAAAATTATGCTATTTTGTGGATGTCTGGAAGCTTATGACATTTTATTTGAAAAAAACACACACCAGCACGAGATACAGCATGATAACGGTACTGGTAACCACATCATCACATATAAGCAGACTGAGCTAATTCACAACTCCATTCCACTGAGCTGAATTTATCCAGAGCTGGATCACTCCTGTAGCACTTGTGGTGCCTTGGGAACTTGAACAAGTCTGCAGCAATAAATGGAGTAGAACAACAGGAAAGGTGTGACCAAAGGTAAAAATGTTCCAGGTAATTCTTGCAGCTTGTGAGCAATATGACTGAATCGCTCACACTTGCTTTATGTTCCCAGTAAAGTAACTGATCATTGAAATGAGAAACACTCAGAATAGCTCTGCTCTGAATTCTTCCTGCTCTTGAGATTGAAAAAGTTTGACTCTAGTAAATGTATTGGTAGATTCCTTCTTCACTAACAGATGAGAAAAGAGGAGCAGACATGAAACAAAAAGTGGAATATGGCTGACTAATTAGGAAAGAATTGGTACAGATATTGGCAACAAAAGAGCAAGGAGATACAAAGCTATGAAAATGCCATGAAATATTATGAAAACAACAGGCCAAAAAGACAGCTTTTGTGACAATTTGAACTAGAATACCTCAGTACCAAGGCCAAGTTTCTGTTAACGAGACAAGGTGTAGTAACATTTTATTTAATGCGCAATCACAAAATCTAACTCCATAAAGACCTCAATAACAGTAGCAAATTGAAACCACGAAGCTTAAGATTAGGCATATAACAGAGAAAGACAAAGATTCAAAATAACTTATCAATAGGAAATATTATTTGGCCTTGTTTTACTGACTTCAAAAAGCATATGTTTTTTGCTAGGGGTTGCCAAACCCGTTAGCCTGACAGAGCTGCTGCAGCCCCGCGCCCATACAGCAGCAATGAGTAGCAAGTGTTCCCACCATGCACACAAGAAGATGCACATTTACATACACACACAACTGGCCTCATGACAGTGGGAGGCCCTTGTCCTCCCCTGCAGAGCTCTCAGCCTCCCTGATCTCTCCAGGAACTGGGCCAGGTTTACGGCTGCTTTCATAACTAGCTCCCAAGCCTCTCACCCTACTGACTGGCTAGTCCAGCTTGGTCTGTGGTGATCACGTGCTAGTATATGCACCCATGTACTGTATGCACACGCTGCTGCTTCTAGTCGCTGGCACCCCAGCCCCATGGGCCACTACAGCCCCTGGTCTGATTCCAGTCGCTGCACTTCAACCTCCATACGCATTCACACTGAGTCACTCACCTAGAACATGGTTAGAAACGCAGTTTAATGGGAATGCAAGATGGGCAGCATTGGTCAGGTGCAGCATGGCTAGACAAGGGTACTGATCATACACCCACTGACACACCATCAGCCCCTTTTGTCCTCTGCTTCCTCTGCTTTTCTACACTTGTTCCTCCCCAAATGACCTTAAAACCTCCCATTCCCTGCCCTTGGTCTCTCCCTTAAACACCCCAAAATAATTGTACAATCCCAAGATGTTCTTCCCTTGCATCCCATCATGATTCCTACCCTCCAAGTCAGCAATACCCCTTGATATGAAAATGCTCTGGGGAGAGCCCACAACTTGGCTCATTTTTACACATGTAAAAATCCTGTAGCTCTCCCAGATAGCCCTGAGAGGAGCAGGGATAGAAGTTCCCTTTCTGTTGCCGAGTTGTTTGGTGCTCCCCTTTCGACGTTGTGCTTCTGTGCTTCATTGTTTCTGTGGGGGGTGAACCTTTTAACAAACAGCCCAACACTGTCAAGCATTGCTAAGAAGAGCAGTTAAGAAACTAACCAGGGAATTTTGACTACAGGCAGCTTCTGCATAACACTTATAGGCCTTATCCAAAGACAAAACTTCTGAAGACAGCAGCAATGATCTGCTTACACTGGCCTCCATGGATTTTCTGCTAAGCTTTTCGTTAGCAGGTGCATATGCCCTGGAAGTGAGTTACAGAACCTTGGAGGAAAGCAAGGACAGTGGTGGAAGCCCCATCCCTGGAGGTATTCAAAGTCAGGCTCCGAGCACCCTGATCTAGCTGTAGGTGTCCCTGTACATTGTAGGGGAGTTGGACCACATGACCTTTAGAGGTCCCTTCCAACTCTAAGGACTCTGTGATTCTATGACAGAGAATGAATAAAACGAAATGACAGTATTTTTATGCAAAAAGAAACGGAAAATTAGACACACTGCTTCCATTTTAATTTAGTTTTGTTAGGGTAGGAAAAGTCATTTCAACACCCAACTCTTCACACATTCTTGGACTGACTTGTTACATGCAGCCAGCAGCAAGTCATGATCTCATGAAATATGATCACCTGCAAATCTCAATCCCATTGTGGACATGTACACACATTATTTCCTTTGCTACTCTGCATTTTTCCTCTGATATCTGATGTTTCACAGTTCTCTACTGAGAGAAATATTGTAACGACAGTGAAAAGGAGTAGTGTAACAGTCATGGGGTGTGATGTAATAACAGTAGGCAGTGTTGCTCACAGTATTGCAGTGTTCAGTTGTTTTCCAAAGTGAATGAGCCTGGTGACCTTTAAATCTGTTCCTACTACTTCTGTGCTATTATTTCCTACCCACTGCCACTCCACCCAAGGCACTGGACTCGACTCACCACAGCACAATTCTGGAAGAGGCCATTAAATCTGCAGTAAGTAGAGAAGCTTTCTTTCAATTTCTGTTTTGCTTTCCTTGGGTTTCGGTCTTGCCTGTTTTGTTTGTTTGGTTTTGTTTTTTTTCTAGGGGGGGGAGGTGATTGCTTTGGTACTTCTTTTTTGTTGTTCCTTTGTTACGCAAGATGCCACATTTAGAAGAATCATCACTAATTAATCATTGCTGTCGCCATGATTAGTATTACAGTGAGTTCTCCCAGCAGAGATTGGGAGCCAGGGCTCAGTGTCATGCAGCTGAGCAGACCAGGAGAACGTTCCTTATGGGTCAAACGGAGGTACAAAGAATAAACACTATTTGACCAAAGATGGGAACAAAAGAGTGACAAGGCCAGAACCACTGGTCACTTCTGCTCGTTGCCGGGCTGTGTCCATTTTTCTCTGATAGCATTTCTGGTGTCTGGGTGCCATCTCCCTTCTCATCTTGGGTCGGAGAGAGCCGGGGAGGAGTAGGGCAGCTGCTCCCCGGGGCAGGTCCCTGGCCTGGGCATGGCGCGAGATGCCCTCCATGGGCTAGTGGGTGCCATCTGGATCCTGCTCTCTTAATCCTGGCATCTGACACACTTAGGTAAAGCAGAGCTCACATTCCCTGTGAGTAAAATGAGGGTGACAACACATGCCCAACTGCTTCCTCCATGTCTGAGTAGTGAGTTTCAGCTTGCTGACAACTTTAAAAATGAAAAGTATCATCTACCTTCCAAGGATTATGGTTATGTAAGTTACTGGTGAGCCTTGAGGCATGTTCCTACTGCAAGCTACTGGTTTAGAAAGACAGTTTGGAAAATTGTGCAAACGTCCTTGTTTCAGCCAAAGGACTGTAGTTTGGTACATAATGATGCGCATGGAGCTGTGATTTTCCTGCTTTTGTAGACATCTTGCCCTGAGAACTGGGCTAGAGGGCTGGTATCTTAAGTACCTAAGCTGTCTGGCATTGCCTGGATCACTGTAGAATTGAGTCTAATTTACAAAGAAAAGAACATCTGTATTTTTGGTAAAAAGTGAGCTTGCATTTTTTGGTCAAGAAATAAGACTTTGCACGAAGCCCCAGTGGTGTGGTACATTTCTGGAGGGATTTTAGGCTAGGATAGACTCAGAGCGGTTTCTTCAGGGAAGACATAATGTAATTTTGATTTTCTCTTACTTTTATTTTCTTGGTGTTTCGGTAGTGTATTTTTTATCCTCTGTGTGAGAACAAGGGTCATTTGAAAATTTCAGACTGCCCTCTGCATCCCAGAGAAACTGATTGACATATCTATGCATTATTACTGTATTATGTTACAGTTACTTGTATAAAGTTAGCAGACCACCAAGCATACATCAGTGCAGTCGAAACTAACATAACTTATGTATTTTGAGAGGATTCTGCTTGCACAAACAAGCAAATAAATCCAACATGGTTATCTGCTGCAGCTTTTCTGTGTTACACACCCACTATGTACAAATCTGAAATTTTCAGAAATGGGGGAAAACACACAAAATTAATCTAGCTGTACAAAATACAGTATATTTTGCTTTTATGAATCCAGTTTGATCATATATTAAAATATTCCTTTTACAATTTCAGATGATCTGGAATTTATAGTGGGAGACAGGATAGTTTGATGTTCACAATACAAGCAGCTTTGGTGGTTTAAGATATTGTTGCCTGTGCCCAACCACTTGTTTTCAGCTGCGTGCTCTGAGTGAGCACCCTCTGAAAAGAGCACATGATCTGAGCACTGCACACCAGCTCAGCATAAAATCCCCCACGTGCTGTGGCTCAGTCTGGCCCAACTGCATTCAGCAGTGACCTGTTAGCAAGGCTCAGTTAGGTGGGCAGCAGTCATCAGTACAAAAAAGCTACGCTGCAGGGGACAGTTAGGAAATAGCAGCATTTTAAGCCATTATAGCTGTTTCCACACAAAACATGTCTATAACATTAGATCACAGCTATACAAAATGTTTCAGCTGTCCCTAAAACCAGACTATTCCCCTGAACTGTTCACACTATTAACCCATCCCTCCATACACCGTCATTGGCAGGCTGGTTTGCCTTGCTGCTTGTATAATTTCACAGAACAAAGCAGCTGAACTGGAGCGGTCAAGCCACAGCAAATAGCTGGGATGATAACCTTTTAATTCAGCTCATCATAATAGTTCATCTGACTTCTTTTGACAAAGCAGATTGAAATGACTGGGGCAGCAGAAGAGACTGAGTGATGTGGCCTGCTGCAGCAACAGAGGTGACTAAAGCTGCAGTTCCTGGCCGTGGTACCTGGCTGTGTGACTCAGGCTGATAGGGATGAGTCCATCCGCTGACAGCTCCAGGTGTGACTCCTTCCCACACCTCTGCTGCGTGTGTTCGTTCTCTCGCATGCTCGTGGTCATTCCCACACCTCATGCTGCGTACCAGTGGCACCACAACTGATTTGAGTGTCCCTCATGTCCTTGATTGCAAAATCTGAGGACTTGGCTCAGGACACACAAATGGTTTAACAGAGGAGACCTGCCACTGGAGGTGGTCTCTAGCAGGTGTCGGGGCGGCTTGTGCCAGACAGCAAGGGAGGTGAAGCCTCTTCAACCTCAAAGACAACCTCAGAGATCCCATGGATGCTGAGCAATGGGTGCTGGCTGTTCTACTCAGCTGGTCACCCGTAATACCTCTGGTCAGGAGAGCAGATAGTGTCAGAGGTGAGCTTCCACTGTGAAGCAGTCACAGGCCCCCTCTGAGTCACCTCAGCGAGTCACCTCCATGCAGCTCACCTCTGACTGCAGAGCCCCTGGCTACAGATCAGTGTGGGAAGGAGCAGTCTCCCTTCTGTAGATCTCTGCTGCCGGTGGTTCCTGAGTGCCTGACCAGCGCATCTTGTGAGGATCAGGCCCAGACACTCAGGAGGAATCCATCTTGTTGGGGACTGCTGCCCGTAAAGGAGTGACAGAGTAAATCATCATTCCCCAGTGTGTGAGGAGCAAACATACAGCAATCTGGCTATTATTTGGCTCAAGGTAGGGTCTGAGGAAGTGGCTTGGTCTTGTCATACAGTGGGTTTAGAAAGAAACAGGAAAAGATGCAGCTTCTCTGGGCCTGAACACAGAGCTGCAGGACTTGAAGCATGCCAGCCTGCCCTATTCAGCCAGTTCAGGGGAAGTTCAGTGGGATCAGTGAGCCCATAAGCCCATCTGCTCACCTAGCAGCAAGAAAAGCCTTTCTCCAGCATGTGTGTGCTGCTTGTCCAGATTCTGCCTCAGAAAATCCCTCCCCAGAGGTAAGCAGCAAAGAGCAGAGAGACAGGGAATCAAGAGGTTGAACAGGGTCCATAAAAACAAACAGTGTAAACACTTCCCTAATACCAAGAACTGCAGAAAAGGCTTTCGCACTTTCAGCCAGTCTCTCTGGGACATTTGGCCTCAGTGCAGAAAAAAAGAGCCAAGTCACACAATTTTTATGAGGGTCTCCTCCTGCCATTCTAACAGCTATTTAGTTTCACAGGTAGAAGAGTTACGTAGGACACAAGAAGGGCATTACAAGCAAAGAAAGTTAGTTAACAGAAATAAAATTATCTTGTGCGTATACTGTACAGAAGTAAGTTCTGCCTCCTTACAAAATGCAAACTTTCTTTTGTTATAATTGCCCATCTATTCAGAAGTCCTTATGGTTTCACGTCCTTTTAAATCCCTTCCTTTTCTTTCCAGAACAAGCTGGCATTCAGCACCGTAGGAAAGAATCCAAGCTAAGAGGCGTCTTTGTAGAGAAAATACTGCGAACACAGTTTCTCTCAATGGAGAAATTGAGTGCTCAGGGCACTTGGCTAGCTGTCATCCTTGTCCCCACAGATGCACAAATGTAATACTAGCAAGGACCTTTTACATATTTTTTTCCATGCTTACGTTCACTGTGACTTTTCCTGTTGAGTACAGTGTTGGAAGTTGGACTGGCAAACAGACTGCGTGTTATTATAATCACATTTTTTAAATCCTCTGGAAGAGCGTGTGGGTTTTGCATTTCACTCTAAAGCATTTAATTAGGCAAATTAGTAGCATAATAACAGTTGCCACTAATGAAAGATTTTTGTCTTTTTTACAAAGTGTCAGAACTACAGCATATGCAAATATATATTAAAAAAAGCCAAGTATTTTGGAGAAAGAAAGAGGGAAAGAGAGAAGGAGAGAAAGAAAGAGAAAGAGAGAAAGAAAGGAAGGATATAACTGGAGCATTACATCTGCTTCTATAAAACTGGACCTGTCTTGTATTTCTCCTTTATCATTTAGCTGTCTGTCACATACTTGTTGGCCATTTTGGAGAAATGCTCACCTCTGATGCTAAAGAAGATAATTCAGAACAATACCGGATCAGGCTAAGAATAAACATTATGATTTCTACAAACAGCTGAAAGAGCTCAACTGAAAAAATTATTACTATTATTTTTGTTGATAGTCCCGAAAGGATAACTCCTCAGGTAAAAGGGGTGAATGTTGACTGAAGAGCAGGATTTCACTCCTGCAGAGCTAGAATTTGCAGAAAAGCAGGGTAACTCTATTGTTTCTTGAGAGACTTAGGCCTCCTGTCCCAGTTTGCTGTCCCAGCGGGAAGGTAGAAGGTGAGGAGAAAGTGAGTGTCCTTCTCTGTCAGAACCAGTGCTGAGGCAGATCACACTGCATAGTTACTTGCATAGTTCACCCTGCATGTATTTTACACCTCACACAGAATTGTCATTTCTGACATTAAATGGAAAAATGACTTGGCCGTGTGTCCTAATCTTCTCTCACTGCCCAGCTGCCTTTGTTCTGCATTATACAGAAGATTTGATCTTCAGATTACTCCATATTACAACATTGGTGTATCAGCGAGAGAATATTAGGACATAGGCCACTAAAGGAGATAAAAATCAGGGTTTTTTTCCATGTTCTTCTTATACAAGTTTAATGAAAAGCTAAGCTAGGCTCTACTGAATAACGTGCAAGAATCTGCCTTGCAGAAGCTATCTAAACATCGTTATACAACTAGCTACATTTGGCAAAGCATACAGTCATCCAAAACACCTTTGCATAGTTTTAAATCTGTTAATCTTTAGATTCATTACCAGAATTGCATATGCCAGGATACTTTACAAGTATGTCTCATTAAAATAGATGTAACATATTCATGTAGGCATGTACAGATCAGAAAATTTCAGACAGCAGTAAATAGCCCAAATAACACAACATGACTTTACAGTACCAAGATATGACAAGTTCTAGAAAGGAAGGACATAGAGGAATTCTAGCCAGAATAAGTTGCTTGAAAATGAAAATGAGACATGGAGAATTTTCCATCATGGTGCAGGCATGGACTTGCATACAGGTTAGTGTATTGCAATACTGCTATGTTTTAGTTCTAGAGGAACGCAGGAGATCACGGTTCTGGTTGGAGCAGTATATGTTCTCTTTTTGCAGTCTTTTGCTTACTTGTGGTGTTTGTTTGTGGTCTTTTTTTTTTTTTTTTTTTTTTCCATTTAAGAGTTTTAGGGGTTTTTGTTTGTTTGTACTAACCAATACAATGACAGACACACCCTGTGCTCCGTCCTGCCCTCCCAGACCAGCACGCAGGGAACAAACAGCTGGTGCCCTAAGGAGGTGCAGCTGTGGCTGACTGGCCCTTGTGAAAGCCAGGTTGGGGTGAGAAAGGGCTGGCTACTTCTGTGAGCAAGGGTTGGCCAGGGCCTGATTCTGGACATCAGGTAAAGTGTCTGTATCAAGATTTGGACTAGAGGAGTTTTAAGGAGTTTCTATAGCACTGAGGCTGCCAACATAGAACACATATGACACAGTTTTAAGATAATAGTCTTAATTTGCATCTAAAATACATACGTATGTCAGAAAACGTGTGGTGGAGAAGAAAACATCCTTGCATTACTCTGGATGTAAGCTTATAAAGCCTACAGTCTGGAACGAGGAGATCTCCCAGATAGAGGCCTGAACAAATTGATTTTCGGTACTTCATGTACTCCCTGTCATGGCTTTGGACACAACATTGAGACTGTGAATTGACCAAAATTGTCATTTATTTAACACTTACAGTATAGCAAGTGAAAAAAGTTCTGCCTGGTTATTCACTGTTATCTTAAAATAATAAGGAAAGCCATGGCCTCTGCTCAAAGAACAGCTGTCTATAAGACAAGACGTGGGAGAGGATAAGATCAACAAATAAATCAGACTGGGGCAGATGAGTAGGAAATGCAGGTAATTGGTTACGACTTGTCTGCTTTCAATCAGGAACACTTTGCACAGTTTTCCAATTATGTAAGCTATGAGATCACAGGTTTTTTTCACTTTAAAGAGGAAATTTTTTTTTGACTAGTGAACCTGCCCGTTTGGAGGTTCAATCAATTTCTATGCTGTTGCTTTCAGACTTAAAGTAAGAGAAGCAGAAGAGGAAGAGTTCTTCAGAGCAGCCCATCGATCCCACTCGCGGCAGAGAAGAAAGAGTAGAGAACTTCAGTTTCAAGAGGCACTGTTGCACATTGAACTTTGTGGACACGCTCTTCTAACTGCCAAGGTTTGTGTTTCTTTTTCTAACAGCTTAGCATGGCTTTTAGCAAGCATAAATATAGCTGTACAAATAGTGAGAGGCTATTTTTGAACATTTTGGTCACTGCCAAATACAGAATTGCTAACTCAAGCATTCAGAAGTCATGATTCAGGTCCCAGAATGAGGAGGCTGGCCTAAGTACGTAGATCCTTTTTTATTTACTGTCTGTTTTGCCTACGGAAACTTTAGAATGTCTCTGGATCATGTCTTCAGGCTCTACAGTTCAAAACCGAAAATAGAAATTTAATCTGAGTTTATATTTGCAGGCTCTTGGAGCCAGGATTTAAAGGATTCTTCCTTATTCTCTGATACAAATGGAAACCTTGGAAACAGCGTAAAATAAAATTCTTGCGTCATGTTCTCACCTCCTGTTAGCTCTTTAAGAACTGACAAGAGACTTTCTTTGCTTATCTGCCAAAGTGTATGTCATGCTGGTAGCTGACATTTCTTTAATCAAAAATGGGAACGTCACCACTGACCAGACAGTCAGTACAAGACCAAGGCACCATTCACCTCCCACCTTCTCTTGTTTTCAGAGCTTTGACATAAGGGGGCACAGTGCCTCCCTGTGTAGGGCTGACATGAGTCAACCCAGTGCAAAACAGCAGCAATCTTCTGAGTGAAGAAGCACTCGCTCATGCAGCATAAATATATCATGAATGTCACTCAGAACACAAATATCATAGCATAAATGTCAAATACTCCAAGGAATACTTGCAACAGGCATTAGCTTAAACTTGTTTGATGAATGTTTTGTACAAGCAATTTCAATTTGTGACGCATTTGGAAGGGTTTTTTGTTTTGCAATTTTAAAAGCTGTTAATAGGCAGCTCATAAACAGGACAAGGATCTAACTTTGTCCAGCGAAAGGAAAATAATACATTGCTTGTCCAGTTGTAACCTTAAGCCCAGTATGATTTTGTACATCCTCAGCTCCCACTCTCCAGCAAATTTTAAACTTTGCCAATGTTGTTAGCAACTGAGATTTCCTGCAAGAATGGTTTATTGTCCTCTTTCCCTTGAAAGGCTCCATTTTTAAGCAATCAGTGTCATAAGATCTGGTGACTGTTTCATTTCTAAGAGCACTTGAAAATATATTTTTGTGGATGAGGCACACTTTATTCACTATTATACTTTTCCTGGAAACACCTCAAAAACAAATTCCATACACAGTGAATATATTGGCCTTTTCAACAGTACAGATCAGCAAGGTTCTTTTTAAAAAAATACTTTCACCATCCTTTTCTACTGCAAGGCTCTCAACTGGTCTTTGCTGAAAGTTAATAAATTGTCGTAGCACTATGGTATTTGATTATTGGTTCAGCAGTCATTTCCCAAACACCTGCACTATTTTCTGCTTGCTCTGTTGAAGTCCATATTTTTCCTGATACTGGTGTCCTTTCACTTAAATAATCTTATTAAATGTTCCAAGATACACTGTAATAATGCCGGGCTGTTTTTTTCTGTAGCTCTCAAAGAAGGTTGTAAGTCTCTTTTATCCCCACACTTAAAAGTGGCAGTCTGCTTGATACCTACGAGGGAGCAAATAGTCTGGCAGGGAAGGGCATGGGCAGGGCTTGCATCACCCTGACTCGTTCCTGCTGGTTGAGCCAGCTAGGCAGCCCAAGTCAGAGGTTACACCTTCCCTAAACAGGTGTAACTTGCACAGTCCTCTGACTGTACTACAGAGCTGAGATAGAACCAGAGTCCCTGAACAATTTCTTCTGGGGTTTTCTTCCTGTGGTTGAGTGTTGAAGTCCAACCAACAGGAAAAGTCATGTTGTCCATTCCCATACCCTTGTAGATATCATGCAGCATGTAGCATGCTTATGACTCACATCACAATAACCTGAAAGTCAAGTCAGTATGGGCTATGCAGTCTGCTGCTACACGTGGAGGTGAAGAGATGGGGCACATGAGCAAGGAAGAGACAAGAAGAAGCTCTGCAGTACAATTCCCTGTCGGGTTCATGGCAAGTTAGGACTCTGCAGACCAGGAGCAAAGAGGCCTACAGCAAGAATGAGCTGGTCTAGGGTATGTCCGGCCATCTGCAGTGACCTCATCCTCCTGAAAAGCCACAGGGATTTCTTGCCAGGTCACTGCTGAATTTGCAGGTCTTTGATATTGCAAATGTTTTCTTTAAGGCTTAGTCCTACCAAATGGAGATTATATGCATATCTACATACCCTTGCAAATATATTCAGAGATAGTGGGCCATGCAACTCCCTCTGTGCCTTTACTTTTCATGCAGAAAATTCAAAACAGGCCATCTTGGTTTAATGACCTTGAGCTAGACTGAAAAATGATAATATTAATTATCCTTTTTACTTGAATGGCGTCTGAGGATTTGGGAAGATTTCTTTCATTATCTAGCACTTTAAAGAAACAAGAACCTTGAATAGCAGGGTTGACGGCGGTGCTAAGGAGAGCATGCAGGCTTTTGTTTATAGCCAAGGCGTGCAGGTGTTGCTCTGATAACACCTTTGGCAGAAGGGAACATGCAGCTGGATGAGTATTCAACAATTAAGCTGGGCAACCCATTGAACTGAGAGTTCCCTGCCCTTGGCAAAAGAACATGCAGCTTCTTGGATCTGAAAATGGGTTTTATTTTATTGATAAGAATAAAAATTTTTTCCTACTTGTATGCACAATAAATGCACTTTTCACAGTAAGTTAATTACGGGTGTCTGTAATGTATGCCAGTAGCAGCTCTATTATTGATTTAGCTATTCTGGCAGAAAATGCACACCATATTAGTTTCATGCTGCAATGGGAAGAGATTCAATTACACTCACAAGCATTTTACTTTGCTTTTACTGTTCTGCCAGATTATACCGAATATAAATACACCAAGAAACCCTTTTTCAGCTTTGCAGATCACAGAATCACAGAATCACAGAATTGTAGGGGTTGGAAGGGACCTCGAGAGATCATCGAGTCCAACCCCATCATACAGAAATGAAGAGCGCTCTGAGTAAGAACACTTTTGAACAAAATGCCAAGTAATCCAAGCATGGGGAAGCAGAAAAATCAAGCAATATACAGAGGTGAAAGGCATGGTTCACATACACGTTATGATAAATGACACGAATTAATTCTCTGTTATTTTTAAGGCAGACTTTTTGCTTTGAAAAAAAGCTACTAAGTTCAGTCCAGTCAACCATTGTTAAAAAAAAAAAAATAAAAAAAAAATACTTCAACCAGGTTAATTTAATGCTTAATTTACACTAGAAGAGCAGCACCTATACCATCCCCTTGTTTCTGCTCTTCTACGCTTTCTATCTGTGCTGTATAAACCTACGATCACTACCAGGACCTACCATTTAATATCTCATCTGGATGGGACCTAATGTGGTTGTGATTATATTTATCTAAGGATATTTCTTAATTTTCCCCCATCCATATTATACAACACTAGTGTATATTTCTAAATTAAAATTTAAAATGAAGGCAGGGGATGAAGCTTGTTAGAAAGAGCCAGGTAGAAAACCTAGCAGACCTGCTTTGTAACATCTTGTAGGTTAGCTGGCTGATTCTTTATGTGGTTTTCAATACGACACTGCACATTTTTAAAGTATCTTTCAGATTATTCTTATGTGCAAAAAGATGCATTTTCATACTCATCTTCTAAAACTCTGATCATCAGTATGAGCACAACGGTTTCAGACTTATGCATGAATATATGGCTCTGTGGTTGTTTGCATTAAAACGTGCAAGTAGTTTTCTGTGCAACTGAGCTGTGGACCAAAGTGTTAATGCTCAAATAGGAAAGACATTTGGTTTCATATTTAAAAGGCTGTTTGCTTGTTACTACTTTCTCAGGCAAAAATATTTAAAATTAATATAAAGATCATTTGACCTCACAGTTCAGAGGAAACGGGACTCTGCTGTGAAAACCCTACAAGCTGTGGCTGTGACACCCACAACGTGCAGCTTTCTAGGAGACTCATACTTATTGCATTGCATCAGAGAGTATTTTGATAGCTCTGCCCTTACCCTCTTTAGACAAATGATTACACAGGCAGAACTTCCCTTTCTGAGCTACTGGCTCCAGGAGAGGGATCCATTCACAGTCAAATCCTCTTATTCAACACCCTAGTTGGCAGGCTGTTGTTGATATGACATGGACATTTGGAATAGCTATAAAAAATGCAGCATGACAAGTAAATGAAAAATATTTATAGCATAAATAGATTTTAGGTACTTTTCACACTAAACATCCTTGCAGATTATTTTCAGATACAGACAGTGTGATAATTAAAATACATCAGGAAGCTCAGCTGAGGTGTGCTGCCATGAACTGGGAATAGCACATTGCCAATTTGTTTCTTGGTTGTGCAAAACCCTCACAGGGAAAGCAACTGCTGAAATCTGAGAAGATTCTGATTTTCAGAATCTGACTTTTTGTACAAATGAATATGGGTGTCACATCCATTTTTTGCTGACCTGTAAAGCCGACCAAATAATGACAGGCTTGATTCATCTGACTTGTAAAATGCAATGGTTTATGATTTACAGAATTTGAATATCAGGATCTTGCATCAATCAAAGTATGAAAGCAAAATACATTGTTAATGTTAATTGTTCTTTAAGAGTTACTTAAAACACTTCACTTCCAGTTCAGTTGTAAAATAAAAAAAAGGCAGGATGGTCAGCCTGGCTGTAAAACTTCATCAGTAACAAGCAACACAACCTTGGAAAGGAGAAAAAGGATTTTCACGCAACACTATCCTTATATAAACAGACTTTTGTGCACCTTCTTCTGACAGGAAGTTACAATTTAATATGCAGAAGAAGTGGCTACTTAACAGCAGTGTGGATGATGATATATTTAAGAACAATTTAATTCTTACCTGCTGTTGTTCTCTATTTAAAACCCATAATTTAAAAACCAACCAACCAAACAAAAAAAGCAACAAAACCAAACACATAATTTGTGACAGAATTGTAAATAAGAACCAAAGTTTGGTGGTGCTGTATGCTTTTAAATAGTTGTATTTCCCAGTGATCTTTCTGTGTTAGAGTTTGAAAATTGAAAAGTATTTATGAGATCAATCACAGAATCACAGAATGGCTGATGTGGAAAAGTACCTCTGAAGATCATCTTACCCCAGCCCCCTCCTTAAAGCACGGTCAGCTGGAGGGGGTTGCTCAGGGACACAATTGGTTGAGTTTTGAGTATCTCCAAGGATGGAATCTCCACAACCTCTCCGAGCAACCTCTGCTGTTGCTCAACCACCTTTGTGGTAAGGAAAGTTTTTCTCATGTTTAAACAGAATTTCCTGTGTTTCAGTCTGTGCCCACTGCCTCTTGTCCTTTCACTGGACACCTCTGAAAAGAGTGGTGAACTGTTTACTCCCAGCCATCAAGTACTTGTACACTTGGGTATGATCCCTCCTGAGCCTCCTCTCCTCCAGGCTGAATGTTCTAAGTCTCTCAGCTTCTCCTCAGATGTCAGATGCTCCACACCATTAATCATCTTGGTGGGCCATTGATGGACCGACTCCAGACAGATGGGCTATAGCTCAAAGGTCCATCTAAAGTGTTAGTGCCCATCTGAAGAGCTGGTTAGAAGATAAATAATTCTATGACCTCATGCAGGCAGGTTGCAGTTATGCAATGTGTGGTAAAGTTTTGTAACTGACCCATCCTGAATGCTTCCGACAGGTGAACAAGCAAGCTCGTCAGCAGTCCCTCTCTCCAGTCCTACCAAAAGAATAATGTGTGCTCATCCAATTTAAATCTGTTTGCTGAATCTCCAGATAAGCATTTTTTCCTAGCTCTGTATACTGCCATGTCCACGATCCATTAGAAAGCTGGAGTTCTTTAACTGAGTTCAGGATGTTTTGTTAGTGTCTTAACGTCTAGGCTAAAGAGCGGGCGTAATTCACTATGTCTCTGCTTAGATTAAGGGGGAAGAAACTCAGACTTCAGAATATTGATAAACACTAGAAATGGGGCTAAAAGCACCACAGCACTCAGCCTGTAAGAGAGCAAGAACTGAGCAATGACAGATCCTCAGCTTCAAAAAAGTCACCCCATTCTCCATCAACACATTATTTCATTCCATTTTCCTTGGTTAAAAGCAAGAACCAACAACATTCTGTCACCTTTGTTTCTATTTCTGGTTATCACTATAGTAGAGAGCAGCTGTTATGGAATTGAATGTCTTCAGAGTGCAGCTACTTTTAAAAAACAAAGCCCATTTTATCCTCACAGTCACAGTGAAACCTACCCAAAGGTGACAATATCTACCATCTTTAAAAAAAACAAAAACAAAAACAAATCGCAAAAGCATTTGCAATGCTAAGAAAAACGGAATAAGACTACAAGTTATGTTTGGGTTACATAATATTTTAAAATAAAAATTTGTTAAAATAAATGGCATCACAAAAAGCTTTCTCTCTCTTTTTTTTTTATCTCAGCTAAAACACAGTCATGATGTCAGTGATAACATTGTCATATACAGATGAGGCTAGCAGTGTATCTGTAACGGTAATGGGAACTTGATCTTCATGTCTTGAACAAAACCAGTATAAACATCTAATGCTTGTTAATTAACACTGCTGTCTCAGATTATGTTACTGAACATTCCTTTGGCAGATGCACTAGAAATAATTATTTCCCTGGCAGTCTGCTCTTCCCTTAGCATTAGTATGTTAGTGACTGAGAAGCAGTAACTGCGCTGGCCTTGAACTGAGGTGAGTTTTCACACAGATTACAAACATATGCGTGGTTATCTCAGTAAATGATACTTTTCTCAGGTGTTCTTCACCCAAGCTACTCCAATGCCACTTCACATGCTCTTTTCTTTGTCTTTTTTTTTTTTTCCTTGGTAGGGAAAAAAGAAGAAAAACAATCCATCTTTTTTTTTTTTTTCCCCCCTTAGGAATGAAAGGATATGAACAAAATTTCAAATTGTTAATTGCTTCTTGTCCAAATTTTGACAAAACCTTTTCTTGGACAAGGCCTGAAGCTGGAAACTATTATTTTGAAGATTTCTGGACAACTATGGGCCTAGGAAAAATAGCAAAATGATGCACTCTCTCATAATTATAACCAGAACACTTTCTCAAAGGCTGTTGCTATGGTTATATAGAAAACACATTAAAATAAAACCTAACGGTAATGTTCAAATTGTGCCAAAATTGCTTTTCCTTTTTCAAAAACATCATGGTTACATGGCTTCAGCTTTCAGGGAAAGAAGGACAACCTCCCAACACCTAACAAACAGGTTTTTATTTGAAATAAGTAAGAGCTTCTCAAAGCTGTTTTGAGTTTCAGGATTCAGGAATCTGTCCTGGAGAAGACATATCACTTGACAGATTGTCAGTCAAGCAAACAGGCCTAATGCATTGCCTTGCATCCTCTGGGCAACAACCAGTATGGATTTATAACACGCATGGAGATCATGGGGATCTCTCATCTCAGTGAAAGGTACCAAGCAGGTCAGACAAATGCTGTATGATGCCTGTACGTCTGTAGTGCTCTTTTTCTTTAGAGAAGGATGTGTGAACTCCAACATACAAAGTGCACAGGGAAAAGAGACTCTTTAAAGCTGTAGGATATGACTTTTGTTTGGTTGAAAGTCTCTGATGAGGGAAAAGAAAGAAAGAAAAATGGACAAAAGAGCTGTTAAGCTTTGAGCTTTTCATAGGTGTTCCAGAATTTTCCTTTATGGTTTTCTGTTATTTTTGTCTCGGGAGGCTTCAGATGTCACCTTCGTTACTAACTTCCAGGACTCCTGAACTGGCTCATAAAGGTGCTAAATGCACAGATGCTGTGTTGTCTGCAGCTGCTCTGAAGAGCGTCACGGAGACCTCAGCTCCATAGTACCAGGGTCGTAAACTGGATTCCTCAGCTGGCTGTAGCTGGAGAGATTCCTGCTGCCAGGAAAGCAGAGTAGCTCACATCATTCAACAGGTATTTCGAGTGCTATGTGCTATGTTTCCTAGCAAGGATGTGTCTTAAAATAATCATCAGTACCTGTGAAGAAAAGGATATAAAAATAATGATAGGGAGCAATAAGACACAAATGAGAACAAAAATACTCTGAATGCATTGAAATAACATAAAACGGCATGTGATTATCTCTTTAGTGCTTTACACCATAGGATCAGTCTGTGTAAGTGTTTAGAAGGATGAACACAGTAATGTTCATAATGAGATAACAGCTTTTTTTTTTTTTTTAACTAATGAAGTAGATAGAGATGCAAGTGTAAGGTAAGACCTGAAATGCTGCAGAATTTGAAGCAGTTGGGAGTTGTAGAATGAGTTACAAACTTGTCCCCTAGTTAGGGGAGCATTGTGACAAGTGGAGAACACGTTTCTATTGCCATTCACCAGAACCGAACCATCAACAGGATTAAATCACAAAAGATTAACTCACCTTGTGAAGTTGTGGGTGCTAAATTATTCCAGATGATTCAGAGCAGAAGCAGGAAACAGATCCTATAAACATTTGTGTATATATGAGTAACTCCTCTCCCAGGGTTGTCCCATTGATTTCAATATGCCTGTTACATAAATGAATTGATAGGCATATAAATGTTTGTAGGGATTAACACTAAATGAAGAATAAAATTTTCTCATGGCTGCTTATAACTTCATGCAGCTGATATAACAAACAGGATCTACTGAGGAAGAGGAATATACCAGCTACACTGCTTTTCTGTGGCTACTCTCACTTTACACAAAGCTGTTGGAAGGAGGAGAGATGGACAGGAGCTTTAGAAGATATTTCTAGGCAGGAAAGCTTGATGTAGATCTCACAGCTGATTTGCAGCTGCTATAAGGCAGACATAGGAAGAATCTCAGATGTACAATCAGTTATTTTTGAAGATAGAGTCTGGAATTTTTTTTTAATTGTTTTCTGGGCTGATTAAAATAAATTGTTTTGCTTTTATGCTTTTAATATGAGCAAGTGTTCAGACTTGCAAGATCCCTGAAAATACCAAGCGTTACATGCAATGATCCATTAAATTGCACTGTCAGGCAGACATAGAAAACAGCTGGATATGCTCAGGGCCTACAAAACATGGTTTCAGAGAACAGGCGCCAATTCTTCAGTGGAGCTCCTTTGACTATGGAATTACTACACTGAACACAAACATAGACAAAGCACCACCATGATCTTGGACTCTTCATAAATATCCCATAGCTAGTCACTGAGTGTGTCTATAATACATCTGAGGAAAGAGTTATAGCGTGATTTAGCGGGAGCCAAGCTAGCTTTAAATGAACTTACACTGGTATGTTTGAGCTGTACTAAATTCAGCTCGGGTTATTTTCACAGGTCCAAAGTAAGTTCCTGGAGAGATATGAGCTACTGTACCCAGATTCAGAAACATTTTGTCTCTCCTTATATCTAAAGATGGTCATTTCTATGCCCAGTCTCTAGGTGCCTCTGAGCATCTGCCAGTGATTTTAGCTGTGCCCAGCTTTGCAGGCCCTAAGCCCAAAGGCCAGCTCTACACACCAAAATCATACTGCTTCAAGCACAACTGAGGCCCACCCTTCTCTTATGCAGGTCATGTCATTTTAATAATGGCTACACACAGTTACTTTTTAGGACAGGAAGTACCAAAAAAATTACTGAGTTGGAGTGATAAAACAGTAATCCCAGGAACGTTTCTGACCTCATGCTACTGTTACTTACAAATACTCCTTTAATAGTGATGAGTCAATGATATCAAGCCCTGTGTGATCTGACATGCAGCATGTGAGATGACAGTGTTTAGACAGAAATACTCTACCTCAATCGAGCTTGCTGGCTCCTATTATAGCACAGCTGTTAAATCATGCTGCTGAACAAGCTTTGGCAGCTATTACGCAAGCTTCTGAAGTGAATGAATCACTTGGTTAACAGACGATTGAACAGAGCTATATAGCGTGATTCCTTAATTTCTTTCAGAGGTTCACACTTCAAATCAATTGCAGCAAAGCTCAAGCTGTACAACACTGAAAACAGAGTCCTGTTTCTTTCAAAAAAAAAAAAAAAAACACGCCAAACATCCTGATCTTCTGTGAAAGCAACAAAACTGTAGATGGAAGAATCTGCACATTTCCAGGTAGAAATACATCTTGGTATTTTATTTTGATTCTAGGGTAGCTAGCTGAAATATCTACATAAGAAAGAAATGTGGTCACATGGTCTTCTTTACGTTAAATGCAGGTATGGTTCATGTTTTATTCTCTGTAGGTCTGCAGAAGAGCATTTCTAACCTATAACCAAGAAAAAATGAAAATTCTATCCTCAGCACACTTAACTAGAGCTGGACTAATTGTATCCAACAGGCTGCTTTCCAGGGTCTGCTGCTGAAAGTGGAACTATGTTTAATTAACTTTGCTTTTACTTTTAAATAGTGATTAGTGAAAATGAAATAAATAGTCTATTGGAAGGAAAACCTAAATCTACAAAACTGTTCTTGTCCAGGATTTTATTGTTGCATGTAATTCATGGCGAAGAACCATCTGATTACTATGTTTCATTAACTCTGCTAAAAAAGAACTTATACTTTAGTCTGGCTAACATACGTAAAGTGAAATGGAATTTTGACCCTGTGACAGTGACCGAGAGAAACAACTTGAAAGATATTTTTATAACATTAATAGCTATCTACATGGACTGAATCTTTCTCATTACTTTTTTTGTATACAGAAAAAAGCTGTAGAACTCACAGATGACAAAAGCATACTTACATACACATTTCTGTTTGATCCTAGAATCATTTGAGTCGGAAGGGTCATTTACAGGGCATCTAGTCCAATGCCCCTGCAATGAATGGGGACATCCACAGTCAGATCGGGTTGCTTGGTGAAATAAGGAGAAACTTGTGGTGAAATAAGAAGAAAGGAGTAACAAAATCTATGGCCTAGGAATAGACAGAAACTTAAAGGACAGTTGCAGTGCAATGTTACAGTTGAAAGATCTATTTTTGTTACTAGAATGCTCTTGCCATCTCTTACATTTTTATTGCAAGTTCTAGGACTGATGGTGTAATAAAAGGCATACTGCAGGAATCTGCTAAAAATACAAACTCACATTGGTGTTGAAAAAAGAAACTAATTCTACCTAAAAGCAAAAGAAGTTTGACTATTCTGATGGCTTCTTGGTTTTTATTTTTCAGCCTATAATTTTGGGGTCATGATTAATTACCACCTCAGGAGTTAAAATCCATTACAATTAGTAATATTTTAACTCATTTTTCTGACAGACTAAGACATCATTTATTGTGATGTTTGCTTTCTTTTTGTGCCTTCCTCTGTTCCAGCAGTGGAATCAGAGTGAATAACTTCATTTATCAATTTCCATGTACCTGTGCACTTTTGATATGCTTAGACTCGCATAACTGGCAGTCAAGGAGCTTTTTATATAAAATAACATTCCCTAAACAAAGCCAAAACCTCTAAAAGAACTTTGTGTGTATCAATTTTCATAAGACCTCTGCAATTTCTTTAATTTTTGCTCTTCTAAATGTTATCTCCATGTAAACTCTGACAGCGTTATGTCATCTGCTGTTTCCTGTGTCATCAGCCCCATATACTCCTGCACCTTTTCCTCTGTTCTTCTGTGTTCTCTGCAGGCCATTCATAACTTTCTCCCGTTAAGGAGATGAGGAGAGAGATTTACACTCTCTCCTCTTCTTCTTGATGCCAGGAGCTATGTTGCTTCCTCTGCCCTCCTGCACATAGAGAAGTGCTATTACATCAAAGCTACAACCTTGCCTTGCTTGGCCTTTATCTGTAGTTTTAGCATATTCTTCATTGGTACACAACAGGAATGTGGCACAATCCAAGATGCTGGGTTGCCCTAACAGCGAAGGGAAAGAAGCATGCAGGGAATTTGATTCTGGACCTCCTCATTTGAGAGGCTGCAGTGAACCCCAGTTTGCTTCAGTAAATCATCTTCATGTTTACAGAAAGTAGTAGTGGTGGGTAGTCCCCATTTCCACCTTTGCCATGGGACCCTGGAGTTTCTGCACTGTCACACCACCAAGTCATCGCCTCCATGGCACAAGACATTATTGGAATTACTTTTTTCTAGCTAATGAAAATGTTGTGCTCCTAACACACCATTACGGTAACTGGTGTCAGATCTGTAACATAGTTGAAAGTAATGCTAAAAGCCATTGCTATGCAATTATTTCACCAATGACAGAGAACTTTTATTATTTGCAGTCATACTAAAGAGAAGCACATACTGGGAAATAAGCAGCTTTGCTTTAGATTTGGAGAATTAGGTTAGCACTTCAAAATTTCCGATGTTGTCTCCCTTGATATATGGTTTCTAGGTTTTGTTTATGATAACAGACTAGCAAGAATGCATTGTGTGTATCTGCCTTTGTAACTGCTCTTTGGGTTTGGGCTATAATAGGTTAACTATATATTTGGCCAATAAATGGTTAACATGCTAAACATTACTTTTTTTTTTTTTTGTTATTTGAGGTAACCTTAAATAGTAATTCTGGACATAAATGATGACTGTCTTGATAGGACCTGTTAAAATCAACATGCAGAAAATGCTTTTCTTAAACTTGGATAGATGCATGAGCAGGGACTTTATAACTGAACACTGCTACCAGGCTAGAAATCTGTGCAAGTTTCATGCATAGTTGATTTAATTGAGGAACTGAGGACGAAGTAGAAGCGAGCACTGTTTCCAGCCTTTTCTGAGTTCAGATTTCCCTCTTCAGAAATAATATAGTATATACTACTTGTGCTTATATTGCTGACACTAGGGTTTGCTGCCCTTCTGCCAGCCCTATGCAATGTAAAAGATGGGCTCTCACCAGCCAAAACGCTTAACTAACACATGGATGGCATTTCTCTACATTTGAAGGGCGTTAGCCCATATTCCAGCCAAGTTATAGTCCAGGAAATTACATTTTTCCTCCCTGTATTTCCACATGGATAACGTAGCTTCTGTCCTTTGTTTCAAGCTGATAAACAGTGCTGCTGTAGGCCCTGGAATGACTAGGTCTCCAAAATGAGGCAAGTAAATGAAACAAGTTGTTTCAGGAGCTCGAAGCCTGCCTTTTTTTTTTTCCTCCTGCAAAGCTGTGCTTATGACTGCTCTCCTGACCGTCCTTCCACGGGAGCGGACGTGGTTGGGGGCTGTGGCCGTCCCTTCCTGGAGCTGTTTGGGAAGCTCCAGCCTCGGCACCTGTTGCCCATCACGCGCCTATCCAGAGCGGGAGTGTTCACACCAGTCCTGCAGCCTTCCTGGCTGCAAACCTCGATGCCAGCTCTGTCCCCGGGTGCTGATGCCCTGCAGCGAGCTCAGGCGGCCCTGAGCACAGCTCCAGAGGCGCCGATGGAGGCAGCCCCCAGGGGTCCCTCGGGGAGCACTCCGACCAGCACGCGTGCCTCAGAAAACACTCGCACGCCGCAGCGCGAGGCAGCGCTGTGTCCCCGCAGTGTCCCGGTACCGACAGGTCACAGTGCTTTCACCACACTGCCCTGCTCTTCCCAGCACCGCGTCCCTTTGCTCCCCGTTCCCACGTCGGGGAGGCGGCGCTGGGGAGCGGACAGCAGCCGCATCCCGGACGGGCGCCAGGNAGGAGCCGCCGCCGCCGGGGAGGTCAGTGCGGGGCGGAGGGCGCGGGGCGCGCTGCTGTCCGCGGGCGCCCGGCGGGGAACGCCGCCCCGCATCAAGCAGTNTTTTTTTTTTTTTGTTATTTGAGGTAACCTTAAATAGTAATTCTGGACATAAATGATGACTGTCTTGATAGGACCTGTTAAAATCAACATGCAGAAAATGCTTTTCTTAAACTTGGATAGATGCATGAGCAGGGACTTTATAACTGAACACTGCTACCAGGCTAGAAATCTGTGCAAGTTTCATGCATAGTTGATTTAATTGAGGAACTGAGGACGAAGTAGAAGCGAGCACTGTTTCCAGCCTTTTCTGAGTTCAGATTTCCCTCTTCAGAAATAATATAGTATATACTACTTGTGCTTATATTGCTGACACTAGGGTTTGCTGCCCTTCTTCCAGCCCTATGCAATGTAAAAGATGGGCTCTCACCAGCCAAAACGCTTAACTAACACATGGATGGCATTTCTCTACATTTGAAGGGCGTTAGCCCATATTCCAGCCAAGTTATAGTCCAGGAAATTACATTTTTCCTCCCTGTATTTCCACATGGATAACGTAGCTTCTGTCCTTTGTTTCAAGCTGATAAACAGTGCTGCTGTAGGCCCTGGAATGACTAGGTCTCCAAAATGAGGCAAGTAAATGAAACAAGTTGTTTCAGGAGCTCGAAGCCTGCCTTTTTTTTTTTCCTCCTGCAAAGCTGTGCTTATGACTGCTCTCCTGACCGTCCTTCCACGGGAGCGGACGTGGTTGGGGGCTGTGGCCGTCCCTTCCTGGAGCTGTTTGGGAAGCTCCAGCCTCGGCACCTGTTGCCCATCACGCGCCTATCCAGAGCGGGAGTGTTCACACCAGTCCTGCAGCCTTCCTGGCTGCAAACCTCGATGCCAGCTCTGTCCCCGGGTGCTGATGCCCTGCAGCGAGCTCAGGCGGCCCTGAGCACAGCTCCAGAGGCGCCGATGGAGGCAGCCCCCAGGGGTCCCTCGGGGAGCACTCCGACCAGCACGCGTGCCTCAGAAAACACTCGCACGCCGCAGCGCGAGGCAGCGCTGTGTCCCCGCAGTGTCCCGGTACCGACAGGTCACAGTGCTTTCACCACACTGCCCTGCTCTTCCCAGCACCGCGTCCCTTTGCTCCCCGTTCCCACGTCGGGGAGGCGGCGCTGGGGAGCGGACAGCAGCCGCATCCCGGACGGGCGCCAGGCTTTGGGACAGCCCCCTACGGCTGCCCGGGGGCGAACGCCCCGCCCGGGGGCCGCCCCGGGGCCACCTCAGCCCGCCCGGCGCTCCCCGTCCTCAGCACCCCTGCGCCCGTACGGCGGCGGCAGAGGAGCGAGCGCCTGTGGTGGCGCGAGTCCCTCCTCGCGCGCCGTAGCGATGCTCCCGGCTTCGGTGCCCTCTGAGGCTGTTTCCAAGATGGCGGCCGCGCGGGCGGCTCTCGGCGGCCGGGTCCCTGCAGCCGGGTAGAGCTCCCACCCCCGTCCNGAGGGGGTCGGCGGGCTGCAGAGCGCGGTCCCGGAGCATCGCTGCTGGCAGCGGTCAGGGGCTGCGGGACAGCGTCCTGCAAAGGGAGAGGGCGCGGCGTGTGCCCCCGCTGCAGCCCAGCGTTCTGCAGGATCCCGTCCGTGCCCGCCGAGCGACGGGGATGCGGGTTGCTTCACGTCCCCAGCTGGCTTCAGGAGCGTTGCACAAGCTGTGGGCTCCCTGGCAATCATTCCTCCTTTTAAAATAACATCCTGTCGGTGCGCTTTGCTTCGCACCGGGAGGCAAGGAGGCAGCGTTCTGGGGACGCTGCTGTGCTGTGCTGGACGGGCTCTACGGGCAGCAGCGTGCCCCAGGGGTGCTGCACGCAGCGCTCCCGGAGTGTCCCCGCACGTCATTGCTTCCTGCACACTGCTCCTTGCTGGGGGCACAGGAGCGCGGTGCTGCTCCCTGGTTGGCACCGAGGCTGCGAATCATGTCTGCTTTGGGCTTTCGCTGATGCATTTTGATGATCTGCTTTTCTTACGTCATGAGAATGCCCCAAACGGGAGGTATGGAGAAGTCAATTAGATGCAGCATGAGAATTTTGCAGCGCGAACGCCGGCGGGGCAGGTGGATCTGTAAGTGTTAAGGTTCCTTTTTATAGCAGCTTCCGAGAGTGATAGCACTGCTTAAGCAGAAAACGATTCCAAGCGGAGTTAGCGCGGCAGCCTGACCCCGGGCCCCGATGTCCCTGTGCAGCACAGCGGTGCTGTGCCCACCAGAGCACACCCGGCGCTTCCTCTCTGGGGCCGCTCCTGACCTCTGCCGGGTTCTGCTTATTAAAAGACAGTTTGTGTGAGTCGGATGTGGGTGGGGATAGTGTGGCGGCGACTCTACCCGGCGAATGAGAACGGAATGAGTTATTTTGGAGCAGGCGGGTGGGTGGGAGGGAAATGTCTCGAAGCAATTAGGTGCTCTTAATTGGTGTGGGGTGACGCGTGCGCTTCGCCGTGATTCACTCCTGTGCGTACTTTGTGTACCGACTGCACATCTGCTTTAGGAGACAACCACTTCTCTGGCTTTGTGCAGTCCCTGCTTTATTGCTGCATTGCTTTTAAGAAAAACCATCCAAGGCTTTTTTCAACACAATTGAAGTGTATTTAAACTTAGAGGTATCATTAGGTATTTCAGTCTCACTTGTGGGTCAGAATCTTGTTGGAATCAGTGGGACCATGCACCAGGCACGACAGCTTGAAAGCCATTTGGTGGCACGAAATAGGCTGATTGCTTTCAGTCCTGCCTGCAGAGTGCGAGTGCATTTTTATGACGGTGTTCTTCTGGCTAGCACTGCATTGGTGTAATGCATTCTTTTTAAGTTACATTTAATTCTGTTGTACTTAGCCGTTCTCATTTGCAATGCACCTACATTTGTTTAAAAAGGAAGTTGATTGCTTTATTGTTGTAAGATGGCCTTTTGTGTCAGAAATCTTTTGATCCCTGTGCGGGGGGGATTCTCTGTCGGAATGGAAATGCTTTGGTACATTTTGTAAATCTAAGGTAAGCATACCATATACCAATGGCTTTGCTTGGATGATACAGCCCTTAGTCTTAGCTGTTCCAAAGAGACTGAGAATTCCTTTCTAAAAGCAAGCTTTTTTTGCCCCAGGTCTTGCTTTCCTTCTTGAACATACACTTTGGGGCTGGGAGAGAGGGGAGGCAGCTCCAAAGCAAAGACATTCGGAACTCAGGAGCAGATGCTGAATTTGAGACAGGATTGCACTGGGGCATTGGGCAGGCTGCAGAGATTGTGGGTGAAAGAAATAACGTTCCTAGAAAGTTTTGTGATGAATTCATGTTTAGGTATTGATTCTTGTTACAAAGCAAACAGAAAGTTTTCAAGGTAAGATGTTGCAACTTAGGTGAGGTAGAGCACTAAATGAAACAGGTACATCTTGGGCAGAGGAACCTGATGAGGTTCAACAAAAGCAAGTGTAGAGTCTTGCACCTGGGGAGGAATAACCACATGCACCAGTACAGGCTGGGGGACGACCTGCTGGAGAGGAGCTCTACAGAGAGGGACCTGGGGGTCCTGGTAGATGACAGGTTGGCCATGAGCCAGCAGTGTGCCCTGGTGGCTAAGAAGGCCAATGGGATCCTAGGGTGCATTAAAAAGAGTATTGCCAGCAGGTCGAGGGAGGTGATCCTCCCCCTCTACTCTGCCCTGGTCAGGCCTCAGCTGGAGTACTGTATCCAGTTCTGGGCTCCCCTGTATAAGAAAGACAGGGACCTCCTGGAAAGAGTCCAGCGGAGGGCCACAAAGATGATCAAGGGCCTGGAGCATCTCCCCTATGAGGAGAGGCTCAGTAAGCTGGGTCTGTTCAGCCTGGAGAAAAGAAGGCTGAGAGGGGACCTGATCCATGTTTATAAGTATCTTAGTTGTGGGAGGCAAATGGAGGTGGGGAGCCTCTTTTCGGTGGTCAGTGGGGACAGGACAAGGGGCAATGGCCTTAAGCTGGAGCACAGGAAGTTCCGCACCAACATGCGGAAGAACTTCTTCACGGTGCGGGTGACGGAGCACTGGAACAGGCTGCCCAGGGAGGTTGTGGAGTCTCCTTCCCTGGAGATATTCAAGGCCTGCCTGGACGCCGACCTGTGCAACCTGCTGTAGGGAACCTGCTCTGGCAGGGGGGTTGGACTCGATGATCTCTCGAGGTCCCTTCCAACCCCTGCAATTCTGTGATTCTGTGATCTTTGGTGCTTCCTGATTGTGCCTTATAGGCTTTAAATCTTCTCACCCCAAACTTAGGCATTGCCAAGAACGTTATGGCACAAAATTCGCTATAGCAAAAAATGAGGCCTTAAGCATTTCCTTTGTTGGGACGCCATTTCTTCTGGTGCTGTAAAGGTGGGAAGAGGCATAGGGCTGCCCTGACTTGTCCTTGATTGCTTGTCGCCCTCTTTTGTCCTGGCATAAATCCAGCACAAGGGATGAATGAGGGAGCAAGGCTGTGAATAGAGCAGGACAGAATTGTGAATAATGTGGAGGCTTCCTCTGCACGGGGGGATTTTTCAGTGGTCTGTCTGTCAGATTTGTTGGCTGTGTGGTGACAATGAATTGGGCTGTCAGCCTGCAGCATCTGCTGTTCGGGGGAAGCTTGAGGTCATGTCAGGAATTGTGCTTAACATACTTTCCTGGTTGCCAAGCTGTATCTGTATGAGTGATTGTTATCAGCAGTGAAAAAGTTTAAAATTATTGTATTGACTTAGGATGATAGCTTCCACTGGAAAATTGATTCGAGTGTGGAGATTTACCACCACCCTCTTTCTTTTCTTGATTTTTTTTCATACATTTAAATGAGGTAAGATATAATCTTTATTTTTCGTGTATCACATTTTCTCATTTGCATGTGCAAGACTGGGATGGGTGACTGACTGCTCCACCTGCGCACAAACGCACGAAGTGCTCGTTGAGATGGCTTTGGCATTTATAGCAGCACGGATTGCTCTGCGTTGCGTGGCTGCTTGAGCTGTTTTTATGTCTGTTAATTAGCGCTGCCTCTGTCAAGGTTGGTTTTACTATTATGTAAGGAAGTGATATTGGCCCTTGTGGAATGCAGACTGTGCTGAGATGAAAAACAGATCTACCGAATTTACAGGAGAGGATGAGGCAAATGCAGTAACTTATTCTAGGGAGTAAGTTGGGAGCTTTTGAGGCTTTTAAAGATCTAGCTTCCACGACAGCCGCGTTTCTGCACACAAACCATTCTAAATGTGTTTGAGAGGCAGTTTAATAGAAGACAGTTTTTTATGCTCTCCACTGCCAGTCACACAGCATGTTGACCTCTGTCAGCACAGGAGGGTGCAGGTCTATTGGCTTCAGTTCTTCAGGTCTGTGGTTGGATTTATGGTCGTGTATGCATGTATGTGCCATTTATGCTCGCAGGGCTGTAGCTCTCCTTGCATTTTCTTCTGCTCTTTAGCATTAACTGCATTGATGCCATGTTTTGCCTGTAATCTGTTAACCGATTTTTGAATTTTTAGAAATAGTTTATTCCTTTAAGAAGATGAAAATTGTTCCGTATGCATCCTTGACCAGCTGCAAACATAAAGCCAAGCTGAAAGGTTTGCTCTTAGCACCCTGGTTTGAATGTTCCTCAGTTTTCTGTCATTGGTTCACGTGCAGTCCAACAACCCCGTGTGCAGGAGTGCATCAGCTTGCCAGGAACCTTCACCCGGTTCATTTTGAATTCAGACAAGTGGGATGTAACTTCAGAGCCCAGATGAATGTCTGCTGCTGTCACGAGTAGGAGGAGGAAATTCATTATGTTCCTTCTGCGTGCAGCTACCACTTAGTTGTGTTGGCTGGCGTGCATTGCTTTCTAATGTGGCATACACGTCTGGTTTGCTGTGCCCTTGGCATAGTGTGCTGCTCGTTTACCTGCTGACGGTTTCTTTTAGAGCAGTATTTGTAAAGGCTTTTACCGTTTTAGCTCTGAAACATCCATCAAGTGGTATCAGGGCCAAAGTTACACCCATCTCTGTTACTTCTCAGCTGCACGACGGAACTGTCTGTGGATGTGAAGTGCTGCAAGCAGTGCAGCGTACTGCAGCTCCATTACATTTCTGCCTTTTCCAAAGGCTGTAGACTGGTCATCCAGCACCCAGAATTGCGAAGTGCTTGGCTACCAGCTTCCACTAAAAATGTACTTAACTGTCAGTGCTTCACCTTGCTTCTTGCAGACTTTGTTTTCATCTAAAAGATGAACTGAAATTTTAGGATCAACACCATGTGATAGCTTTTCTCATCTAGGAATGGAACTTTCTGCCAGAATAGAAAAGTTTGTGTGCAGGAAACTGGGGAAAGAGGAGAAAGGCTGACAAATGAAAATCAGCGGCTGCTGCAGATCTTATCTTTTAGCATGGGTCTGTGACTTTCCTAATTTGTCACTGTTGCAGATGATGTATTTATAGGTGAGCCTAGCAGTGTAATGCTTTTGTCATGGTATCTCTGCTCCAACCCTACGTAACATTTCCTGTTGAGGCTTAAATTTTCCTGAAAATCCACCCAGATTTGTCAGAATTAGATTCCTCATTAGTAGTTCTTAATCTTTTTTTTTTTTTTTTTGATGAGCGTACCTTGGGACCTGATTTCTTCAGATGTCAAGAGCTTAACTGCAGCGTTTATCCTTTGGATTTATACTGTGATGTGTTCTTCTGCTCAGCCATCTTTAGTTTCATGATGAAAGCACGTTTTAGAACTTCTCATTTAAAGAAATAATAAGTGGAAGTGCTGTTTCTGGACAAATCAGTTTAAAAATATGTTTTTTTTTTTCCCCAAGGATGAGTTAGGATATAGTTGAGGTTGAAAAAGTAGCGCAGACCTAATAGCCAAAGAATGGAAGAAGCATAGTTACCAAAACCAATTAATGTTGGAACTCAGTTGTTGGGAGGCATTGGAGAGGAGGGAGCTGGGCACTGGAGGGGCTGGGGGAAGCTCTCCCAGCTCCTGCTGCTGTGCTCCTGACCTTTGATCCTTCTGCAGCCTCACTTGGTAGGCTTAAAAGTGGATGTGAAAACCTAACAAAGCCATCAGCACTTTTACAATTTTTTTTTACACATTACAGAGTGTTACACGTTACAGAAAATTAGATGGACCTGTTGCTCTTTTTTATTAAAATAACTTCTGATATAGTTTTAATCAAATAATACCTGTGTAGGGGGAGAGCTTTGGAGGGAGCTCAGACCTGAGTGCACGTGCATGTGCTCTTAGTGCTGTTATGTCATGGTCCAAATTTGCATGAAATCTTAAAATAATCCAAGATGGAACCTTTTTCTGTTTCCAAACTTACTAGTAAAAAAGAACAGGAAGTCCTGATTATTAATTTTCTTTCTGAGATGAGAACATGAAGAACTGCCAAAAATGTTATGAGCTTTGTTTTATTTATTTTTATACTCATTTCTAGTTGGTGTAATTTGCAGAAAAAAAAAAAAAAACACGGCTTCCTTAAATCATTTAGATAGGTCTCAACAACTGTCATTTCTACTTGTAATAAGAAGATACGATTAATAGTAATTTGTGTTTTGGTTAATTTGTTTTTAACTCATTGTTTGACAGTTTCTGTCTTTTTGAAGTTTATCAGATTTAGTTGTCAGTTTATGGTGCTCCAGCACCTCTCCTCTGTTTCAGTAACCTCTGTTGCATTTCCCTGTGACTGTACGTCTTTCTGCCATCAATGCAGTAGTCAAGCACTTGGCAGCTTCTGCCCAAGAATTTGGGGGAAAGTCTCAAAGTATTGGTAATCTACCGAACTGTCTGCAGAAGTTTCTGGGTCTTGAGAAGCAGAATATTTGAATTTCCATCTACAAATAGTAGCAGCTGGTGTCTGCAGAGGTTTCTGGTGGGCTGGGGTGGCCTCATTCAGGCACAGCGCTCTGAAGATCTTGGTGTGGGGGGAGCCGGCTGCAGCCAGCTGTGCTCGAGGTCTGCTGCAGAAAGGAAGGGTGTTCTTATTAAATGGCTCAGACTGAGAGTTACCAAGGGGTCGATGGGAATCGACTAAAAATGAACAGTTTGGCTCTAAGCTTTAAATTAGTTTTTTCTCCAATAATGATTTTTTTTTTCCTTCTTGGTTTCTGGGGAAATACTGGTTGTTCTGTCACGGCAAAGTCCTGTTACAAACCACTGTTGATCTTGCAGCGGAAATACTTGGTTTTTGCTTCTCTCAAGCCGTAGCTGGTCTGGAATTTGTTGCCCTTGGTGCTGAAGTGTTAGCATGGCTCTTGTAGCATCAGCCCATGGTTTGCAGGCAGGTGGATGTAAGTCAGGCCTCTGCAGCAGCTTTGGCTGTTTGCGTTTGTGCAGCCATGCCCTAGATTAGCCGTCAGGTGGAAACAAGGTATAAATAGTGAGCAGAAAGTGCTGCTACAGTGCTGCTAATCCCTTCTGGCTATTTACTAATGAAGTGATAGTCTTTCTGTAATTTTTTCCGTGTCACAGTGCCCTCGTTCATAGTTAATTTGTAAATAAGCTTTCGGAATTGCATAATTCAATCAGTTCTTGGTAGTGGTACAGGTATTACCTTAAGCATCTTTCTGCCAAAGTATTCTGCTTTTATCATTGCTGCAGGTAAAAAATTGCATTGGTTTTGCAGCTGACCCAGGCTAGAAGTTACAATTCCTCTCTCTCAACATCCCTGTCCTCTCCCGCACCCCCAAACTAGGGATTTCTCTCATATGAAATTTGCTAGCGTAGCATTTGGGTATTTGGTTGCCCAATCAAATTCACAATGGTTGAAATTGGAAACATTCTGCTAACAGAGGCATTCCGGCTAAGCCGGATTGTTTTGGCAGAACCAGTGGAGAACCAGGGTCAGTTACAGCAGCACATCCTGGGGGCTGGTGACTTCTGGCAAAGTGTGGCTGGAAACCAGGAAGAACGGTCATCTTCCAGGTTGCTTCAGCTGCAGCCAGAAGAGCATGACTGAGGGCACCAAGGCACATCACACTCAGTGTGTTTGAATAGCAGGTTGCCTTCTCTTGCCCTTGATCTCACCCTGAGAAGAAGACAAGCTCCTGCACTGCATTCTTTCTGGACCCAGCAGGAATATGGCTGTTGAGTTTTCACTTGAGCTTCTTGATCTGATGATTAACTGAGGTACCAAGAAGTTAGTGTGTTCCCCCATCAAGTGAGCTGCTGATTGCTGGCTTCTGTGCAGGAAGGGCAGGGATGTGCAACCTGGAAGACAAAAGGTGTATCAGAACAGGTTCCCCTTTGTGTGTCACCTTACTGTGACTATAGCCTTAGTCATTTCATCTGTTCTATTTAGCTGTTCTGCTGAGAACTTAAATGCAATTATCTTATTTACATCTGCAGACTTAACTTGCTGGAAGATGTGTTTTTTTCAGTTAGTGTCAGCTTTAGATGGTAAAATCACTATTTGTTATAAGCAGGTTCGCCTCCACCCATCCCAAGTGCTACCTAGACTGTGGAGACAGCTAACTGATTATGTGCTGTGCCTTCCTCTGTTCCTCTCCAAGGAAAAACCAGTGATGTACAGCTCAGTTTGAACTAACGCATAAATTGTTGTACTATTTCTTCTTTAAAATGTTTTTTGGAGGTTTGTAGCAAATTGAAAAAAATACAGAGGTGCCCTGGATTTCTGTTTTAAGATGGCAACACAACACAATATTTTTTCCTTCCCTCAGATCACTTCTTGGCGTTATCTTTGGCATCACTGTCTCTCCATGACACTTTCTTCCACTTTTAGGATAAGTTTCAAGTTTGATTTTTACCCATTTGTATGAGCCTTACACAATGTTCCTTACACAATATCTGTTTTTGTGTGTAGAGAAACTGATGAGAGATTGAATGGGACTCTCAAATATTTATGCCTTAGCTTTCTGAAGTGGGAGGAAATTAGTGCCTTTAACTGGGCAGGATTAGCTGCTTCCCATAGAAAGGACGAAGGCTGCAGATGGAATGGTGATCGTACGGATATACAAATAGGGTTAGAGAAACATCCTTGAAAAACAGGTCCTGGTAAGTGAATGGAGTTAGCAGTCTTGCTTTTTGCTTACCAGCTGTAGGAGGAGTTGCAAGGGCAAACAGTACCTTAGAGAACAATGCTGCTGCTTTGTGCTTTCTTGCTGGCTTTTTTTATACACTCTTCATGCCAATACAGATTGTACTTTAAAGTTCCCCTTTTCCACTACCATGTTTCTGTTAGGTCCTCTTCTCCCAAGCTGTATTATCAAGTTCAGTTATCCAGATGCCTCTTTTCTTCAGTAAAGCAATGACTACGGGATTTACGACCTGAAAACTTGGAAGACCAAAGCTCTCGGTACTGCTTTCTCCACCAGCTCAATTTTGCTTTCAGTGCTTTTTGTTGTAGTAGTGCGATGTGGCACAGGTGTCTATGTGCTCTTTTTCTCTCTAACCTTTGGGAGGGCAGAAGGTAACAGATGGTCTTTCCAGTTCCTTACACAAAAACATAGGTGTTCATTTGCCAATGAGTGATAGTTTCCAAATGCAATGAAGTGATTTGTTTTTTCTTTCCCTCAAGAGGATGGTGATTCAGGACTTCGTTAATAGAGAGATGGTGCTTGATAGAAGTCTAATTATTTTTGCCCTTCATACTTTGACGACTTTTCTGTTCTTAAAAAACTAGTGCATTAGAAGAACCTTAAGATGGACCTTTTCTGCTGTGTACCTTGGCAGTGATTCTAATTCAGGAGAAAAAAATCAGAAAACTTGAAGCTTACTGAAATTATCTTAAGGATAACAAATTGCAAAGCCAGACATGGCCTTAGTTTCAAGTACAGTTTAGTTATACTGTTAAAAATCTTATCTAGTATTATGCCAAGTTTGTAGCAATAAACCTTATTAATATGTGGACAGCAATCATGAGTTACTGGTGACTAAGGTTTGACATTGCCTGTTCAGAAATGCTGAGCTCAGGCTTATAAAATGTACTATATATGAGTGTTATGCTTTAATGTGAATCTGTTTTTTTTTTTTTTTATCCGTCTCTAGTGGTGTAGTCACAATAAAAATATATGACATACAACATTCAAATCTCTGTGCTAGTTGCAGAACTTTCATATCCTGCCAGCCAGGCTATTTTTTTTTTCCTCATAAGCACTTTGCCGGGTTTGCACAGAATGCATTTAGCAAAAAGTTTCATTTGTACGAACCAAGAGCAAGTTCATGCTCTGCTAAAAAAAAACAAACAAAAAACAACAACAAAAAACCCAAACCAGAACAAAAAAAAAACAACCGAAGCACAAAAACCCCTACTTTTTTCTTGCTTTTTACTGAAGGCTTTTATATTTCTCTTGCTGCCCTTAACTGGTTTGTAACATATGCTTAAAATGCACTATCGGCAATCACTTACATTGAGTGTTTGCAAATGTAGCAAATCTTTAAGAGAAAATTGTATGGAAAAATGCTTTTAGTGTCCATTCTGCTTTCAGTTCCAAAACTTTTCAGGACCAGCAGATTAGAGCTGCTGATGGCTGAGTTGTGTTGTGTTTAGCAGCTCTAGCTGGAGACTCCTTTGTTTTTCAGTTTTAACAGATGGCTCCCTAAAAGCACGTTCACTTTTTGCATTACGAGCAGCTGCAGCGTGATCGTGATTTGCAATTCTGTTCTTGTCAGAGTGTTGGTTATCTTTGAAGTAAAGTATTTGCAGCTGCATTTCGGGATAGCTGTGTTAGTTTAAAAAAGATTCTATTGGCAACTTGTAGCGATTGTGTTTTCTATTTCCTTAGCTACTTGAAAATGTGCATTACTCAGAACAGGTGAATGAAGCTTTTTCTTCCTACAAATTTTGTAAGCGGTGGCTGACCCTGAAGTGATAGGTGTGAGGGCCTGACATTTGAACTCCTGTTTGTGAGGGTGAAGGGCAGCTGATAGAGAGGGGAGTTTGCAGGAGTGTTATCTCCGTATTGCTCTCACAGTTATCGACACGACTGCTTATTTTTACTTGTTACAACCTTTGAAAGTTTTCATAGCGCTTCAGTGAAGTGCAAAAAGTTTTTACTGGTTAAAAATTACACTCTGGTGTGACTTCAGCCTACTTAATTTTAATACGTTCTGATGTGGTCTTCTGTGGTCTTTTCATTTATTAATTTATTTGTAATGACAACAATTGTATTTTTCTAATGGCTTATGGCCCTCAAATATTTTTAAACTCTGAAGCGAGTGGCATCTTCTCTGACCTTAACTTTTCATTGGTTTTAAAATGTAGAGGGTACAGGGTGTCTGAGCATGCCCATACAGCAGTGGAGGTGAGGTGCTCTGTGCCTGGGGGTTTCTCACTACTAAAGCAGCAGCAGCTCCCAGCCCTTGTGCTGCTGCCTGTCTCACTGCTTCACGTTTCAGGCCTCAGTTCTCCCCTCTCCTGTTTTTGTTTGCAGACCTTTGAAAATCTGGAAGATTTATCTCAGTTTTCCCGATCAAGCTGAAATATTAGATATATTGCCACCACTTTGATTGAGTTTAAAAAATATCTGTTGTCAGCTACATGCACAACATGAAGAAATTATCTATTTTGTTTTTTGTTTTGTTTCTTTTTTTGCAGATGCTAGTTGAAATGCATCATGATTATGATGGTGTAACATACAGTAGTTACTTGCTGGAAACTTTCCTGGTTATTTATTTTTAGTTACACTTCAAAGCTGTTGAGTTGGTTTCTTGGTTGTTGTTTTTTTTCGTGTTTGTTTTAACCACACTGCTCTTGCAGCTTTCCCAGTGTTCCTGTTTTATGGTTCTTGGCTACAGTGTCTCCTATATTCCAAGAGTAAAACTAACAAGAAGCATTTTGGTCATTAAGATCGAGGATGGGAGCTGCCCGCAAATACTGTAATGTAGAGACTGTGCACTTCCAATTTTCCTCATAAACATTGAGTTTAAACTGTCCTGGGTACTTTTAAAAATGAATAACTTCAGTTCTCATCCATCTAGATTTTGCTTTTTGTGTGCGCACTTAACTAAGATTAAGATGTTTTTCAGGAGAAGGCCTGTAGTTCTTGGTAGCAAACGAGAAATTAGCTTCCATTAGTAGTGCCAGACTGTTCCAGTTAAAACAGTATTTGGGAACCAACAATTCTGTGTAATAACCAACATGATCATTTGATTTAGGTTTGCCAGCAGTGCATTTTGTAGGTTTGTGGATTTAACCAGTCTTCAGTTGGTTCGTAACAGTGAGTAGCACACTGGCATTGCAGATGCTGTGTCAGTGACCTGTGAAAATGGTGACTGTTTTTGATACCAGAGGGTGCTGCTGGTCACCCTCTATGTCTGCAAGCTACCTGGTTTGCTATGGATGAGAGAAATGTGTACAGGTGTGACTTAAACTGATGCGCTTCCTTCAGTTCAGAATCTATATACCTAGTGTGTTGCTGTACAATGGGGCTTTCATTGGTGAAACTGAGTCTTTGTGTTCACTGGCATTGATCTGAGCTCTGACTCGAGATCCGGGCTTTGCATACGCACTTGCCAGGCACACAAACCCTGATCCGAGCATGCTGAATTCTTACGCTTGAGTTGCAGCCGATGTCCTCCTCCCTCGGAAAGGATCGGCCCATCTTGTCAGCTGCTAGCACAGTGGTTCGGTTCGGCGTGGTTGCTGTTTTGGTTCTGTGTGTCTTGTGACATAAATCTGACAGTGTTTTTTGCAAATTAAAGAGCTGCTTACTAAATTAGCCAGAAAATGTATCTGAATTTTATGGAAGTGCTACGGGATCCCAGCCTGTAGATACATACATAATTCAGGTGTGAGATCGGAGGGCGTTTTGAATACTTTTGGACCTCATGCCCTCTCATCAGGCATAGCAAGAAGACGAGCCAGTGGCTGCTGAGGAGAGAATCGGCTTATGGGCTTTAAAGGTCAGTTCAGTCAGCCTGGCGAAGAGGTATGATCATGATGCTCTTAGAAGAGCTTACTCATTTAAAAACAAAAGGAGAACAGTGTCCTCTCTGGTCTTTTACAACAAGGTAAGCTGTCCTTGTTTCAAACCGTCCTGGCCCTGAGCCCTGGTGCGAGCGCCTGGGGCTGCGCTCTGCCAGGCCCCATCGGCGCCCCACCCTCTGCCTTGCCCAGCCAGTGAGATCACTGAAAAAATAAATAGTTCCACACGCATTGGAACTAATGACTTCTTGTTTCATGTGGTTTAGTCTCCTGTGGTTGATCTGTCTTTGGCAAACTCAGAGGGGCGTGCTCTGCCTGAAGTTTTTTCTGCAGTAGTGTTGTTTGCAAGAGGTCTCGGGAACCAAATCCTTCTGGTGTCCAAAAAGATGTAAACTTGTGTTCTGCTTTCCCGGTTCAGCGTTCGCAAGGTCAGCAGCAGCAAATTATATCTGAACAGACTTGGTTGTATTTGGCCAATAGTGCTTACTTAAATCAGATTGTTACAAGACACACAAACAGCATGATTTCCCAGGGCCGGGAAACTAGGGTAGGAGTGTTGGAAGTGTTGGTGATTTTGGGTGGTTGTCATTATGGCCAAGTTCACTGTCGGGCTCTCCTTAAACTACGGGTGGTGCTACGGTACCACCTGAGTTGTATTTCTTCGGTAACCTCTGAAGTTTATCTGCAGTAGTTAGCAAGCTTGCCTGCCTTCTCCTCAAAGCTGTAATGTGAGAGGAGTAATTTCACGCCTCGAATGTGTCCGTGTCTTTGGGGAGAGCATAGCTGTTCTGCGTGTTAGAGTGTTTATTTCTGGTTGTAGCTAAAGGCGAAGAAATAATTCTGTATCTGATTTTTGTTAATCTCACTGCTATATTACTGTCTGGCAATATTCTGACATATTTCTTCCTGCAGACACTCAGGCTCGCTCCACCAGAGCATGAGTTGTGTTCCTTGGCTGCCTCAAAAATAGCAAAGAAAATCAACTTGTATTTCAGGTGGAACTGAAATGGAAGTGATCAGATACTGATGCTGGTGGTACTCTGTGTGAGTTAGGTCAAATATTTCTTTGTGTCCATGCCTTTTCCCAGAGTTGAGATGGTATTCCTTGCACACCTGCTTCAGAAACAGGATGTGTGAGGGGGTGGGAGCAGCCTGTGTTTTTCCCCCTCATCCAAGCTACGTGGGTGCGTGCTCTCCCAGCTGTGGTTAAAGCAAACCAGCTGTAGATGTGGCACCAGCAAAGAGTGGTGGTGACAAGAGGACTGTGCCAGGAGTCTGAGAGAAGGAGAGGTCCTGATATCCCTTTGAGCTGCAGCCCAGTGGTGGCATTCAGTCCATTAGGGACTTGTTCTGGCCTTGGGGTCCTCTCCTCTTTCCTTTTCTCTCTCTTCTCTCTATTCACCATGGGTAGATAAATGTCAGATGAGTAGAAAGGAGTGGCAGAAAGGTTAAAACCCTTTCCTACTGCCGTTTACATTCCCCCTGAAGGCTCAGTTGTCCAAAGGATTTTATTATTTGTTGTGCTTTTTAAGGTCTTGAAGAATTCAAATGGTTTGTTATCGATGGGGCAATGAGACAGTTCACTGTCTGTCTTTAAGTTGTTTGTATCCATGTATGAATTCGCTTTTTAAATCTCCTAACATATTAGTGAGCAACATAAAATGTACTTCAGTTCAGCTGTTGGTGTTGCCCTCTGAGAGCAGTTTTGTTGTGTTACGTCACTTGATCACTCACTGGAGATGGAACTGGTAGTGTCACTGTGCCCAGCTGCCAAAGCAATCATATGGTGGGATGGAGCAAGTGCTCCCCAGGAGGAGAGAAAGGCTATCTAACATGATGAGTCGTTTGCTGTCTTTGTCATGCTTTATTTTTAAAGCAAACCTTCATGTGAGGGTGCATGCATGCCCCATCATGCTTGTTTTACATCTGACTCTTCTCCTGAGAGGAAACTGGCACTGGAAGCTGTGCTTTGAGCTAGTCTGGAGTTTACATATGAAAACTGATGTGTGTGGTGGTTTGTTTTCTTTTGTTGGCTTGTTTGTTTTTGCCATATTAGCTTACAGGTAGAGCAGCTCCAGGTGTGGGCTTAGCCTTTGAGCGAAAAGTGGCTCAAAGGAAAAGCTGTAAGTTTTTGGTAGGGAAGACCAAAATCACAGCAGTCCACAGTCTGATCGTATTGTTCTGCAGTGGAGCCATGTGATACCAGGCAGGGTTTTTTGGAACATGCCTATTCCTTGCTGAAGGAGACAATTTTACTCTGTAGTTTTAGCACTGAAGAATTCAAATCAAAATAATTTAGAATGTGGGGCAATTAAGATAAGTCAACATTTTTTAAAATGATAAGGTCTACGTAATGTTACTCTGCAATGCTTACTTTAATGTGTCTGGGGAGAATTCACTGGGGCCTTCCAGTACTTAAAGGGAGCTTATAAACAGCAGGGAGACCGTCTTTATACACAGGTAGATAGTGATTGGACAATGGGGAATGGTTTTAAGCTAAAAGAGGAGAGATTTAGATTAGATCATAGGAGGAAATTTTTTACTCAGAGGGTGGTGAGGCACTGGCACAGCTGCCCAGAGAAGCTGTGGGTCCCTGGAGGCGTTCAAGGCCAGGTTGGATGGGCCCTGCACAGCCTGACCTGGTGGGGGGTGGCCCTGCCTATGGTGGGGGGTTGGAACTGGGTGATTTTTAAGGTCCCTTCCAACCCAGACTGCTCTATGGTTCTATGATTCTATGAAATGTAAATAGCAGTGAAAGGTCCCACTTGGCATTGGAAAGCTCTTGTGCATGGTTCTGTGCCAACTTTGCACTAATCCTGCAAAGATGCATGCTTTCTTTTGAGCTCAGTGCTTCAGTGTCACTGACCATCTGAACTTTGGGTTTGAAGAACTTACATACATTATCTTAATCTCATGTTTGCATAACCTCTCAGTTCTTCTAGAGCATTATCTGCATTTTTCCTAAGGGCCAAAGTAGTTGGGGCTAATTAAAAAGTTTCTGTGGAGAACCTGTTATTTTCTTGCTACAGGAAAAAAGCTCTGAGATTAAACCTATTTAATATTAAAAATCAGTGTGAAACACATCACATACGTCCAGGTCTCCTGGGCTAGATGGTGGTTTTGTGAATGTTGGAGACCATTTTCAGTAAACTTAGAAGTTGTCTGCATGGTGTGTACAAGTTAGGGGTGTGGAGGATGGAAGGGAAGGCTTCAACTGTTGTTTCTGCCCCTCAGTAGATTGACTTTCCCGTATTATATCTGCATTTTTTGAACTTTGATTTGTTTCATGTACATCTCGATTTAGAATTGCCACAAGTTTTCTGAGGAACAAATAAATTATATGTGAGATTTTCTTTTCCTTGTGTTCTCGTAGTGAGCCTCTCTGACTGCACATCCACTTTGCTGCATGCCACCTACCCTTTGCTTGTGTGGAATGTTGCCTATGTGGGTCTGAAAGACTTGGGAGAAATTTATGTGACTGTAGCAGGAAAATAGGGAAGATTCACTATGATTCACACCATGCTTGGAATGTATTGATGGATTAGCTTTCTAAAGAGATACTGCAAGTAAAAAATTCAGTATTTTTAACATCTTGTTTTAACTTGTTCTCTTCAGGAAAGAGTGCAGATCAGAAGATGCTGCTTGCAAGATCTCTGAATCTGAACCTGAGGAATTATCAGATGAAGCAAGTGCTGACACCTTCTATGGAACTTCTCCTCCTAGTACACCCCGCCAGATGAAGCGTATGTCAACAAAGCATCAGAAAAATAACGTTGGGAGACCTGCTAGCCGCTCCGCTTCGAAAGGTAGGTGTGCTGGTTTTTTGGGCTGTTAAGATGTCTTGGTAGCAGCCCTTTGATTCCTAAAAAATGAAACATACAGAAGATGGAACTTGACTCTGAGGTGCACAACAAAAGGACAATGTAAATGCAGATGAAAGTGGCTTTAACAAATTTCAAAAAGGGAAGATTTATTTGGGTATAGGAAGAAAAATTTTGCCGTAAGAATGGTCAACGAGTGAATTTAATAACTTTATGTGTTTTCTGTGATTTTCTTTTAAGTCTGTGTTTTTACTATTTCTTTTTAAAGTTTCTTAACAGAAAATTGTGATTCTAAAAAGAACTATAATTCTTACTACTACTTTAGTCATTGGTGCGGAGCATGTATTGAAAATTGATACCTTTATGAGAAATTGGGAGCTGTTGTTTACCCTTTCTGATGGATCTTGAGTTTTTGGAGCAAATTCTTTCTACTTTTGAGGGAATGGTTCATGTACCTGTGATAATAAAATTATGCTCTTGAATGCTGTGAGTGTTATCTTAAAATATGTGGATCTATTTTTATTCTTGAGTGAATTGGATAGTGTTGTACCTTGTAAAATATCTTTTCTGGAAAGTTCGCAGTTCACTTTGCTTAACTTTGTGTGTATGTATGATCTCAGAAAGATCGATCTGTACTTAAAATAAAAAAACACACCTTAGAATGAACTAGTTAAGAGCATCTTGCATACACATTCAAGGTCAATTACTCAGATTGAATTGGTTTTACTTCAGTAAGAGAATTCATTCAGAAGTTAAGTTGATTTAACTAATGAATTTTAAAAGTAATTTTGAGGTAATTTTCCGGAGATTGACATATAACACAAGTTCAGTGTAGTGTTTTTCCTTTATTTAGACAACTGAAATAATTTGACTTACTTTCTTGTGTTTCTGGTGTTTTGTTTCATTGTTTGATTTGTTACACCAACGTATAAATTGCATTTGGTATTAAAAAAAAAAATAAACTGGCACAATAAAATCTATTTAACGTAGTTTGTGAATCATTTTTCCTGTAGTCCAAGACTCATGTGATTCAAGTTTTTAAACTAGTAAATGCATTTCAGAGATAGTTATAAGATGCAAATGTCTTTTGCCTGTTTCTTTGACTCAGATGTTATGAAATGTCAGTTCAGTGATGCTTTCTTACTTACTAAAGTGTTAATTTGGACAATGTAAAGAAATCTGTCTCAAGTGCCACAAAGTGTGATTGGAAATGATATGAAAGCTATGGTGATACAGAACTGCAGAGCAAAAATTGATGGAAGGAAAAACAAGAGTTACTGAAGTTATGAGAATTGTAAGTAAGAGTATTTTAAATTGAGATTATGTAAATGAGTCACATTTTGAGGGAGTGATGCAGTTGCACATCTTCGAATGGCCTCATTTTGCGCTTGATAGCACATGAAACGCTGGAACCGTGATATAGTAAACGCACTGACATGAACTGAATGCGATAATCAGAAGCTAAATAGAGGAACGAGGACCTGTCGCCTTGCACAGGCAATAATTGCAATTGGGTGCTGTTTACTCTTTTGTTTCTTTCGTTCTTTCTGACTCAGAACCTGGCCCTGTGCACACGGTAACTTCTAGTCATCAGCTGTTTTAGCTGATAGGGTCCCATACACAATTTTCTTCTCTCTTGTTTGCGTCTACACCTCAGTCTCCATTGATTCAGCTGAACCAGTGAGTTTCTTTTGTAGGGAAGCTGATAGTTCTTATCCTCCTTTGTTCTGTACACACTCTCATGTGTTGTTACCTACTTGTTGCCACTGCCATATTTACTTTTCCTCACCCTTCCAAGTGCTGACTTCTTCACACGTTTTGTTTCTGCATCTGTCTTTTATGCGGGGACATGTGGTGAAAAAGAGGAGACACAAAAGGGAATTTAGGTAAGAATTTGAATCCCGCATTTTCTTTCTTCAAGAAGAGGAACAACATTGACAGTTTTAGGGAGCCAAGTTGTACCTTTCTGTCCTGGAGGCAGTGTTGTGTAGAGTGGCCAGGTAAGCTGCGACCGACTGTAGGATTTCTCAGTGGCTGCTTCTAACCTGAGCCTGCACAGGCTCAGGATAAAGGCAGAGGCTGACTGTGGCCGCCTGTGAGATTTCTGTTATGACTGTGATTCATAAAATGGGTCTGTACTCAGTACTCTGAAAGGAATTGTAGTTGCATGTCACTTTTTAATTCAAGAGAAAGTTGCAGCTTCCCTTATACTACCATGTATTTGTGGGTGCAGCTTGTGTTGTGTCTCTTAGTAAAGGGTATAAAAATTAGTGCTCTATTTTAAATAGCTTTCCATGTAAGATGCTAGCAAGAGATGAGTATGCGCATCAGTATACTGTTCCTGTTGCATCTTTTTACTTCCTTACATTTCAAACTGACTTGGAGGTAGATTTCTATTTTCATCTTTTGCTCAGTTGCTTTTTTGGTCTTTACTTTTTTTTAAGGGCAATCCTTAAAATCCCAGCCTCTAGTGTGCCTCCTCCCACCCCCCCACCAGTCAGCTGTTGCTTAATCCTAAAGCCTCTCTGCCTCATGCAGTGTTAGAGGTAAATGTAACTGAAAATCTGTAAGTATGGCTGCACTTGCTTTATTAGTTAAGTTAAACCTAAAATTATAACTAGAATAAAAGTTCTAGTAGGAACTCATGTAGTTGTACCATTGACTTTAACATTTATTGCAGAATTGTCAGATATACTCAAGTTGCTAGTATCTGTTTATGTGATGACATTAGAGTATTTTGAAACAATTTGTAGGTTATTGTGCCAGGGCTTTGGAATTGATGAATATTCAAGCATTAGGACACTTGGGATGTCTAATAATGAATCATAATGTTTTTGACTTCTTTGTTTTAGTGGGGAAGGAAGCTGAAGCTGAATATTAAAGGAGAATAATAGGTTAAAAATATAAAATTACATTATTTAGAAGCCTTGGTAACTAGATATAAGTTCAAAAAGTGATTTTTAAATATGCCTGGGGGTTACATTTATTTTACACAGTCACTAACATTTTTAACATCAAAGTGCTGTTAAGTTGATCCATTTCTAATCTGCCTTGGAGCCTGAGAGGTTTGGTGCGTGTGTGTTTCATCTCTGCTAGCTGCCCTAATTTTTCTCCTTTCCTGCAGATGCAGAGCATGTGTTCTTGCTGCTTGTCTTTCTTAGCTTTTTGGGCTATTGTCTCCTCACAGCAGTGCCAGCTGTGATGTGGAATGCAAGCTGATACGCTCAGCAGTACTCAGAGTGGTGCTGGCTAATAGCAGTGGTTGGTAAGCAGTAAGGATTCGGTACTGCTATCCAACACAGTAGTGTTTGGTTAGATAAATGTGAAATCAATGCCAGTGGTCTTAAATGTGATCAATGGCATAGCAGATCTCCTAGAATCGTTGGTAGCTTTCCATTTCCAGAAGCAAAGCTGTGTTTGTGTTAGTTCTTTGTATGTTGTCAGCTGTTGTACTGTGTAGCCGTTCAGAGAAAGATGCACAATTACCTGAAATAAAAGTGCCATAAGAGGTATTAATAAACTCTGTATTTGCGAAGAACAGTTTCCATGCTAAAAAATGTTGATTTATATTTGATCCTGGATATATGGTGACATGTATATAATACCACAAAGTTTCTCAGTGCCACTCTGTATTATAATACAGACGGAGAACTTGCAGCATTTTAAGATAAAAATATTTGAAAGTACGTGCAGAATGCTTTAAAACCGCCTTGCTGATCACATCTTTTGTAGTTGCCCTTATAGACCTATTACAAAGTTTCAGATTCCAAATTTATAAACAAATCAGATGGTATCTAAGTGAAATATCAATAGCCTGATAGACAGTTATGCTGCTTCTAAGTGTTTTGCATATATAAATAATTTATCCCCGGAGTTATACTTGTTCCAACTTTTGTGTGGTTAATCTGAGGGGCAGCCTGCTCCCCTCTCCCGCTCCCTGACTGTAGGGTTATTTAACAGAAACATCTGTTTTGAAAGCAGAGTTCCAGATCACTTCGGTTACAAGTACTCAGTACAATTACTGAGTACAAGTACTTAGACCTGGAGCTGGGCAACTTTTTTTAGTGAGTATTTGTTTGAAAAGCTTGATTTAGTTTGAGTTCTTGACAAAACTTAAGTACTTGGCTGGAATCAGAAGTGGGATTAAATTTTCTAAAATGGCATTCATAACTTAACCATGAAATTCTGTTTTCCTTCTGCAAGTCCCTACTTTTTCTGTGCCAAACTTTCAGTTTTTAGAGCAATACAGATGGCGGTTTCAAAGTACAAGTAACAGCTCTCCTGGCTATTCTGCTCTCCAATTATTTTTCTTCTTCAGGCTTTCAGCGAGTACCAGTTTCTTCATGCTGTTCTCTTCTGTGGCTTTGTGTTTCTTTTTTCTTTCTTATATCCTTCAGAAGATATTTTCTTCTTTTACAGAGTGAAGTGCAGTTATACACACTGTGGCCTACCACAATCCTGTGGGGGGTATGGTACATCTCTGGCAAGGATTAAATTATATTTTTAGATAGGGGGAGTGGAAGGAAGCAGTGTGGCAGGTCACACTGTTATTAACTTGTTTATTACTCATTAACAGCTGAAAACATGGTTTATAATGGCTTTTTAAGATTGTGAGATTAAGGTTTGGCAATCTTCTTTACCCAGCTACCTTTCTGAGCTAATCCTTCTGAAGAAAAGGTCTACCAAAATGCTGTTTCCAAGCAATAGGTTAGTTGTAATGTATATTGACTCTTACGGGTATCTGATTAAAATACAAATTAAAAAAATCCATTCATGTGGGCCATAGAAGTTTGCCAGACTTAAGCAAGCTTTGGTCTTCAAGCAGAAACTTCCCAGGAATTTGTACGTCATCTCTGCAGCATTCTGGGCTTTGATCATGCCGTGGACTAGGAAGCTGAGAAACTCTTGTGCTCTTAACTGTTGGGTGTGGGGAATTTGGAGAAAGAAGCTATCAAAATAACTTGTAGGGGGCATGTGTGCCAGGATTATGGAGAATGAGAATATGTGTAAGGAAGATGGAGAACAGGACGGAAAGTTAATTGCCAGCGAGAGGAGTTTGAGTGGGGTGGGGTGTGGCAAAAACAGGTGGGTAGACAGAGCAGGAGTGGGTTGGGGATTAGGAAGATGGAGAACAGAAGCTGGAGGGGAAGTTAACTGAAGAGAAGCAGCTCAGATAAAGAGTGCTGTAGTGTGTTCTTAAAGCTCTGTTTTTTGTAATCCCTTGTTTTTGTCAATATGTTGCCGTACTGGTGGGGTTACTGTAATAGCTTGGGGATAAGGAAAGAAGGCTGAAATAGATGGTATCTTGGAAAAATTCTGTAATGATTTTTTTTCAACTTATATTTAGCTTTGAAGTCTCTTGCTTTTATTTTAGACCTCAAGAAGGATTAGTATGCCAAAAGCTTGTCTGGATTTCCAAGTTACCTGTTGGACTAATAAAAGTTACTGTCTTTACCACCAAATCTTATCTTGAGTGTGATCATTTGGCAGAATGCCTGATTTATTTAGGGTTTTTCCTTCAGCCTGGGAAGCTGTGCTTAGATGTGGAGTTTGTTAGCACATTTCCGTAAGCCTCCAAGCAAAAATATTTTAAAATGTCAGAATTTTTTTTGCCTGGATCTGTTACATGGGGTTTCCTGCACTTAGCTGAAGGATTGTTCTCTGCTGCCTGGTGAGAACTCTACAACTTCTAGCTGTAGTTGTTGCTGTACATTGAGGAGGAGTTGGACTACGTGACCTTTAAAAGTCCCTTCCAACTCTAAGAGTTCTATGATGCTAACTCCTCCTCCAACCCCTGCACCTGGCAGCACAAGCTTCTAGACATGCTTTGCTTGGAAACTGGGAAGGCATACTTTTCAGAGGGCCCCAAAACACTTGAAAAAGAGAATAGACATTTCATGGAAGCGTCTGTGTAATTGTTTGCCTTGCCTGGCCTAGCCTCTAGTGCTAGAGATGAACTTGAAAGATTTTTCAGCAAGGATTGCTTTCTGGTTTTTAAACTCATGTTGCAGACTAACTTAGAAAGATAAAATAATATATAAATCAGAATTCTAAATTGCACATAGGTAGAGGCACTTTTTAGTTATTTTCACCATCTTCATTCCTGCCTTGTAGTCTAGCTGCAGAAGCTGGAGACTCATGCTCTTAGTCATCAGCTGTATGGGATGCTTTTCTTTCAGTATATCTTGTTTAGAGGAATGATGACCCAGACTTGTGTTTTCAGTTTTATTGTGGGCTGTTACTCTCCTCCTTTTCTAGGACTAATGAAACTGCATAAACTTAAAATTCTGTACGTATATATATCTTTTGTTTTTGGACAAATCTAGAGCTTGAGCTTGAAAAAGCTGGAGTGATTGATGTCTCTTGCTGCTGTTATCAAAAGGGATTCGATCACTCTCACTGAGCTCTGACTTTGAGATATTTACTCCTTTCAGTTCCCCATTAGGGGTTGAATATTTCTCCCTCTGCATTCTTCATGTAGCATCTTCCTGTGAATGTGTCTATAAGATTCATTCATATTTCTTGAGCTGTTACCATACTCTCAAGACTTGTGTAACATTCTAGAAATTATTTATTGTAGGAGCACCTAAGGTTTCAGAAGGGTTTGTTAGTTAGCTTTCTCTGCAGATCATGTGTATGGTATAGCATGGTGTATGGCACTGGAAATGGCAGATTTGGGATAAAAGTGCTCTGTCCCCTTACCTCTCCACTTGCTTTTGTTTCAGACAGCTCTGCAACCTTAATACAATGCCTTTACATGCATACATTTTGATAGCCTTTGAGTTATGCTATCACACTTCTTTTTTTTTCTTCTTTTTTTTCCCAGAGAACTGCTCTCTTATGTGAGTAGAGATTGTGAATTTTTGTAATGAGGAAAACTGATTCTTGTATTGGCTGTACCTTCTTTTGTTGCAGATACTGGAAGATGTGTTGTGAATGAAACAGCAATGGAGGATGATCTGATACTTAAGAAAGTGACATGCATCTTTTGATAACAGCATTCTACCAGGAGAATTTGTGTGATGCTAGGCAAATAGCACAAATGAAAATCTTAATGTGTGATTATTGTCTATTTCTTGTTTTCACAGAAGCAAGCTAGAATTTCTGGGATGTTGTTTGCAAAAGTGTTGAGAATTTGAGATGCAATTGAAGTCAAGAAGCTTTTAACACAAAGTGCTTGATGTTCTGTAAAGTCGAGTAATAGTTCTTTCTATTTTTGGTGCCCAAATTTTGGAGACTTTACTGATTTTTTTTTCTCTGTCATGATTTTCCATATATTTGTTTATTTTTATTACTGGTATAGATGAATATTATAGTTAGGAGCACAATAGTGAAGACCATAAGGAACTCATGACTTCTGGAGTGGGGAATGAGTCATGTGCAGCAGGTAGCCCTTAGAATTGCACAGTGATCAGTGAAAAGAGGACTGAGTATTCAGCCATCATTCTGTCTTTTCTGTTATTGAATAAGTAGGGGCCCTGGCAGGGTGAGGGGAGTGTGACCAGGTTGTTTTGTTCCAGCTGCTGATCCCTGGACTGCAGATAGTCTGCATATAGATGCCTCTCTTGTTTTTAAGAGAAAGAGAACAACTGGTTTCATGCTTACCAAGTAATTCTTTCTGGCCAGATCTGCAAAGCCTTGACTGTAGTACTTTTGTTGTGCTACATAAAAGTAGTAAGATCTGCTGCTCCTGAGGAAAGAATGGAAAGAGAAGGAGAGAGTGTGTGGACAATTGGGCAGAAAAGGGCTGCTGTTTTGTTGTAAGGGAGAGGGCAATGATTGTCTGGGGAGAATAGGGAAGAAGGCTTCTGGTGTTAAGGTAGTGCATTAGGATGACAAAGAGTTTCCAGCACTAATTTCCGTGAGCCAGATCATTCAAGCTAATTTTCAGAATTCATATGTGCTCCAGTTTTTGAGATTGCATGTACAATGGAATTTCTTTAATTCTGTTTGACTTAGAAATCTTAATAATACTCTGTTGCATTTTGAGTTTCTGTTTGAGAGCTTGTGTGACAAATGTATAGAAAATGAACTTGGAAACATTCTTTTCCTTTTGATCATACTCAGTACTCTATAGATGACATACTCAGGGTGATGAAAATTCTTTTGAGGTCTTTCTACATAGGAGATAAAGTAAGAGGAGAAAAAAAGTTCCTTTGGTATTCCTATTGTAAATGACCATTAGTATAGCAGAATCAAGACTTCATTTTACTTCTGCCCCTGCCTTTTTTGTTTTCTGGTATTAAGAAATGTTACATGCACACCCAAGAAATGTGACTGGGAGCTGATCGAATGATGCTTTTCTTTGTTGTTTTAGTCAAATTCTTTCTCTCTTTTTTGTTACAGAAAAGATGAGTGTACCAGCTCAGTCTGTACATAAAGACAATGGGAAAACCGTTGAGAATGTGGAAGAGCACAGCTATAAGCAAGGGAAAAAAATCCGCGACACTCTAAGGACGACAGAGCGAGATCACAAGAAAAATGTGCAGTGCTCATTTATGTTAGACTCAGTTGGCGGGTCTCTGCCAAAAAAAACAATCCCAGATGTTGATCTCAATAAGCCTTACCTCAGCCTTGGCTGTAGCAATGCTAAGCTTCCAGTCTCTGTGCCCATGCCAATAGCTAGAACTGCACGCCAGACTTCTAGGACTGACTGCCCAGCGGACCGCTTAAAATTCTTTGAAACATTGCGGCTTTTGTTAAAACTTACCTCAGTCTCAAAGAAAAAGGACAGGGAGCAAAGAGGACAGGAAAGCACCTCTTCTGTCTGGCTGAACCGATCCAATGAACTGATCTGGTTGGAGCTGCAAGCTTGGCATGCTGGCCGGAGCATTAATGACCAAGACCTTTATCTCTATGCAGCCCGCCAAGCTATCCCTGATATTATCAATGAAATCCTCACATTCAAAGTGAACTATGGAAGCATCTCCTGTGTAAAAAATGGAGCCAGTCTCAATGGTACTTCAGGAGAAGGAGTTTGCAAAGCAACACATGGAACTAGTACTTTGGGTTACTCAAGTTACCACGAACACCTCCATCGCCAGCGGGTCTCATTTGAGCAAGTAAAGCGGATAATGGAGCTGCTAGAGTATATAGAAGCACTTTATCCTTCTCTGCAGGCTCTTCAAAAGGACTATGAAAAATATGCTGCAAAGGACTTCCAAGACAGAGTGCAGGCGCTCTGTCTATGGTTAAACATTACGAAAGACTTAAATCAAAAACTAAGGATTATGGGAACTGTTTTGGGCATCAAAAATCTTTCTGACATTGGCTGGCCAGTGTTTGAAATTCCTTCTCCTCGGCCGTCTAAGGACAATGATCCAGAGGATGAAGAAGTTGATAGGGAAACAGAAGTCAAGGAATCTTCAGGAACATGCACAGAGGAGAGTGATGGGGAAGAACAAATCTCTGAGGAGAATGTTGAGGAACTTAGGCAAGCCATCAAGAACAATTTTACTAATCAGTCAAATTTTGACTTTCAGGACCATTTTTCAAGGAAGCTTGACAGGCTTGAATCTGGGGATGACTCTGCCTCTTGGGCTATTCCAGAATGCAGTGCTGAGGCAGGCTGCAGCAAACACTGTTTGACTTCTATTTACAGGCCTTTTGTAGATAAAGCACTGAAGCAAATGGGGTTGAGGAAGCTAATTTTAAGACTGCACAAGCTAATGCATGGTTCATTGCAAAGGGCTCGTATGGCGTTGGTAAGGAGTGATTGCCCGCTGGAGGTAGGTTGTTACTGGTGTACATGGGTAGCAGAAGTGCCTCCACCTGCAGTATTGTTTTAACTGAAGCTGAAGGAATTAGAATCTTATGAAAGTACTGATTGCTCTGCTAGTTTTGGAAGATAGTGTATATTATGATTAAAAGCTCTATTCTACTTCAGCTGAAGTGAATGTGTTATTTGACCTGAATTAGAATGTGTGAAACTCATAAAATTTCCTAATGGCTAAAGCCGCAAGTCAGAACAAATTAGCTATGGAAGTGGTACGTTTTCCTTTTTGTGTCTTCAAGACTGACTGTCTCTCTGTAAGACATCCTTTATCAAAACATAATTTTGGTTTTGTACTTTTTTCCCTCACCTAAATGAGTGAAACATTGTGGTGGTGCATTATGCTTGAGGCCAGATCAGATAAGTAAATAGACTCTCTTAACCTTGAAATCTATGAAAGTGAGTCACGTTAGCCTGCTGCCTTCTTCAACTATCTCTATTTTATTTTTTTTTTCATTGGATGATGCTACATTTTTAATAAAGAATAATTGTGAACTAATAAAATTATGAAATAAGTAGTAAATGAAGGACAATAGCTTAAGCTTCATTGGTAATTTGTCATCACTAGTTCTTTTCAAGGCATAATACAGTTTCTTAACTTAAACTGTTGTCTAACTTCTGGGCAATTTTATATTAGGAAGAACTAATAGCTAGGGTTATTTCCCCTCCTTGATTAAGTGGCAAAGTTTGAGGCCTAACAATGGATTCTGGATAAAGGGTTTCCTAACGTTCCCATTCTAATATGGATATTGTATATGGTGTGGGACACATTACTGATCTCTAAGTGCGACTGTGACATTTGCAAAAGCAACAAGAATGCTTGTCTCCCTTGGAGGTTATTTTTAAGAATAATTAAATTTATATTTATAAAATGATTCAATTGTCCCATCCCTGGAGGTGTTCAAGGCCAGGTTGGATGGGGCCCTGGGCAACCTGATCTAGTACCAGATCTGGAGGTTGGCAACCCTGCCTGTGGCAGGGGGGTTGGAACTTGGTGATCTTTGAGGTCCCTTCCAACCCAGGCCATTCTGTGATTCTATGCTGTTGCTAATGTAGAGATTATTGTAAAAAAAACAGAGGTATTCAATTTTTATTCTCTGGTTTGTTTCAACTCTAGAAATGTTTTAGGAAGTTTTGCATTGAAACAAGTTGTGTAAGAGTTATCCTCTTCTGTGCAAGAGGCTCTTCTAAAAGAGTCACTTGCATGAGCAAAACTTGCAGATAACTGTTACAGTAACCAAAATAAAACCCATGTATATTTAGATGGAAAGTTTAGCTTAATGCACAGACAGAAGTACCTTTAAAAAAGAAGGGAAATAAAATATGGTTTGAGGGGAATGAAAATGATTTTGAATGTATTTTTGAAATTGCTAAATATCTTAAATGTCTTGACTTCATAAGGGTTCTTAAAACAAGTTAATGAAACACCATTTACTAGAGTCTTTGTTGAAGATTCACAGAAATAAACTGCTTAGTAATTTAACAGTAATTGATTTGTGTAAGATGTAAGGATAATCTTTTCTGTCTCCTCTATTCTTGTGATTTCTTTGGGTGTTCATTTTCTGTACTTATTCGTTTTTCTTTGGAATAATGTCCTCTTTTAAGAAATGGTATCATGACTGAACATGAATGTTAAAAAATCATAAACTTCTTTACTGCCCCAAAATTAAGTGAAGGTGGTCAAAAAAGACGAAAAAACTATTTGTCAGGCGTACGGTACCTACTTTCACAAAAAATGCTATCACACTGAAATAGGGGAGAGAGTCCTCACAGTTTTGAATTGGTTGGTCTTTGCAACTGACAGCACGTTGAAGGTAGAAATTAGTAGTTTAATGCCAATTTAATCTTAAATAAATGTAAATGCTTATATAGGTGAGTGTTTTTAGAGTTTTTTAAAAGTTTCGTTCATCATAGTTGCTCTCTGGTGTTTCAGCAAGGCTTAGGCACTATGGAGTGTTTTATTTAGAAGTTACATAATTTGGTTATCAAGGAAAATGACTATTATTTTGTATTGTTTACAAAACTGAAGAGTTTATTTTATTAGAACATTATTTAAGCCATTAGATCCTGTTTGTTGTTTGTTCAACTTCCTGCACTTCTATTTTGTGCAGGATCTTAAGTGGCTGGGGTTTTTTGTTTTCTGTTTTTGTTTTTTAAAGAAGTGGAGACTCTTGAGATTAAGATTAGTCAAGCTGAGCAACAGAAGCTTGAGTGTCTAAAACGAAGCCTTAATGTCGTGTGCTGATGTTCTAATGTTAGAAAATTAAATAGCACATTCATTCAATTTTGTTGCATTATTTTTATTCATAGCTTAGTTCTTTAATATTTTTATAATAACTAGATTTTCCAACACCCTGCTTGCATCGCTGTGAGGATTGTGTTTCTCAAATATTATGTTATACTGTAGGGATGAAGCATCTTCATGATTTGTTATTAATGAAAGCCTCTTGTGTAAAAGCCTTTAGCACTGGTGCTATTCTTCAGAAGCTAAATTTCTTTAAAAGAGATTTAGTAAAAAGAAGACATTAATATACCTCTTAAGAAGCTGATCAACCAATGATTAGAATTCAGCTGAACTAGATGTAGAGGAAATCCCCGCTCACGCATGTTTGCTATCTGCGTAATGAGCTAGTGGTTTAGAAACCACTTGAGAATCTGCAGCTCACGACATTTTGTACTAACATTAGACTGTAATGGATAGACTATCCCATCCCCCATGCCAGCTGAGAAACTTCACAATATTTAGTAAATAAAACCACTAAAAAACTGGCTTTCTCAGTACCTCTCATTTTGTGTGGCTCTTCTGAGAAAGCAGAGCTTCTACAATACTTTAGACATAAATGTCAAAAATGTGTGTGTAGGTGTAAAGGAATAAACAACTTTTTAAAAATTTAATTTTCTATTAGATAAGGAGCTTAAAAGTGACTCGAAAGTTTTTTATCTTTATAGGCCTCACTGTATAATCTAATCTGATTTCTTATCATGTTTTCCACTCCTTTGAAGTGATGTTTTTTAAATTTAGCATTGAAGAAAAGCTTAGAAAGTGACGATTATATCTAATATTTGAATGAAAGATATTAATAGTTAGCAGCTGTGAAATAAGAATTGGAATAAAACATGCTTCATCTTAATCAAAACCTATTTTCTGTACTGTGTGTTGTTATCATTAATTTCTGCATGCATGTTGAGGTGCAAATTTTCTTGCTAGATTAAAACCCACAGTACCTGCATGTACAGCTTTTCACAGAGTGTTATCAGAAGATGTATGGTTTAGATATCTAGGGTGTATAGTTCAGATATTTTCAACTGGTTTCTCTAATTAAAATTCCATTTCATTTAAACTTAGTTCACATTTAAATGATAAATAAGTTTAATAATGGAAAAAAGCAACTTGATGTCTTTTTTCAGTCTTCCTTTTGTAATTTAATTTTCAATTTTGAACATCTACCAGAATTCAGAAGCTGTTATTTCAGAAGTTTTGTTCAGCTTAGCTACTGACAATTCCATGAACATTGCATTAGTTCACAATGTGGAGCGTTATATAAAACAGTTGGAAAGCTTAAAATTGTTTATGCACTGTGTATTCAGACAAAATGAGGTTATTCACCTGACACAACCAAGTGCAAACTTGTTTCTTAATTAATAGTCATTGGTGTTAGACCTTTTTTATTATTATTTTTAATAAATTGTGAAGATTTCAGGTATTGTCCCTTATAAGAACCTAAATATAGATATTCCTGTGTTACGTTAGGCTTAACTGGTATGTTCCTGATAACCTCAAACAGCAGCTTCCTCCTGTGTAGTGATTTTTGATCTTTAATCAATGATTTAATTATTTTAAAACAGCAGCGTAAAGTAAGAAATTATGGTGTTCACTCCTGAGGGTGCATTAGTGTTTACCTCATCCTGGTGACCCTCAAATTAAAAAAAAAGAAAAAAGAAACAAATGTTAGCTTAAAAAAAAAAAAAGACAACAAAAAACCCACTGCCAAAACAAAAAATAAAAATAAATTTGAAACTTCTGTGGTTAATTTGCCAGTTAATTAATAGGCAGCTGCAATAGAACCTTACCTTTTAAAAATAGGCTTTTTTTGTATGCTACTTTAAACAGACCCTAAATCTTAAAGAATTTGGGGATCCTTTTTATGATACCTGTTTCTTGTTACAGTTTTCAGAATTTCCAGATCCCATGTTGTGTTCAGATTATGTGCAGTTATTAAATTCCCCACGTTGCTGTGAGCAAAAATGCAGCACTGTGTCATGGGAAGAGCTGAAATCCATGGATTTGCCATCTTTTGAACCTGCGTTCTTGGTCCTTTGCCGAGTCCTGCTCAATGTTATCCATGAGTGTCTCAAGCTAAGGCTGGAACAAAGACCTGCTGGGGAACCATCTCTTTTGAGTATTAAACAGGTTTGCTTCAAGTGTTTTTTATTTTTTTTTCTATTTGAAATCACTTTGTCTCTTTCATTATATTAAGTTCATCTGTTTAAAGAGGATTTGCTTAAAAAATGTCAGTATGTAATTATGTGATAATTTCTGTAAATTGTCTTTATTTCGTATGGAGATGTGGTTTTTGCATAGTAAACAACTGGTTATGTATACCTCTCTGATTTAGACTTCCAGGAATCAAACCTGATGATTAAAGAATTATCAGCCAACGAAGGTAAATAGTATTCACTCCATTTGCATAACCTTGTCCAGCACACTTAACCTGTGCAGAGACTACATGGATTTTCTAGGCAGAGTAACCAGTTTTATGGGGACAGATTTAAGGGTCTGTATAGTTGTTACACATTTGATTTGATCCTTTTTCCTTTGGAAGACCTCCGCCAACATGCAGTGGACACATGGTGTAAGTTGACTAAGAAGGAAAACAAAATGAAAAAAATGCTCTTCCCAATATTTTTTGTATAAATATCTGATTTTTTTTTTTTTAAGGGTAGTTGCTCAAGATTGTGAGTCCTGTTACAGGTTGAGAATTTTCTATGAGGATCTATTTTCTAATAGCTATCTCACATGATAAAGACTGTCCGGGCAATATCAGTATGTCCTGGACTAGACTTTGAAAAATGTTGATCTGAAGTCATCTCCCTGCTCCCTGGCGAGTATAACGAGAACATGGCTTCATCAGTTGTTCTTTCAGGGTAAACTTTTAAATACACTCTCTGGCTGAGTATGTAATTTAACATTCCATTTATATGGAACTGAAAAATCAATTGCTAATGTACATTATGATCTGTTTCTGATGACTCTTTTAGTGAGGGACTTAGAATATCAATCTCAAGGCGCATACTTATAGCGTAATAGATTGTATTGTAAGATGCACATCCTTCTTTCCCAGAGACAGATGATATTTTTTGCCCTTATGTTTTGTGTTACGTTTATGGACTTCGAGTTGTGCAAAAGTGACAATTTCTTCCTGGAAAACAATATATTTGTTACAAACTATTTTAATCGTATATACTGTCTCTCTAATTACACTGAAAATATGAATTCAACTCAGCAAATGCTTGCTATCCCACACAATGTTTCAGAAAAGGCAAAGTTGCTGTGGAGGAGATTTCACAAATAAAATATTTCTTTCCTGAAGAATCATTTCCATTATTTGTATCCTGAAGAATTGTAATTCCTAAAGTCTTGAGCTCAAAATGGAGCCTAGAGGTCTGTTTTGTTCTGCAAGTTCACAGAATATTAGAGTTATAGAGAAGCATGTCTCAGAGATGCTCTGATCCGTTCTCGTGGAAGCTTGGCCCTATTTTAGGTTATCCAGTGGCCTGTCAGGCCCCATTGTGGATATTTTCAGTGTGTGAGAGATTCTGCCACTTCTCTAGACAATCTATTCCAATATATGTATATTTTTTTCACAGTGAAAGTCTTTTTTTTTTTTTTGTATCCAGACAGAATTTCCCTGAAGCAACTCATGCCTACTGGCTTTTGTCAAGTCACCATACATCCTTTTGGAAAGAGTACTACCATTTTCTCTTACAACTATCCTTTAGGTATTACAAGTCTGTCGTTAGAATCCCCTGGTGTACTCCTCTAGGCTGAGCAAACGCAATCCTTTGAATCTTTCTTCAAATTCACGTAGCACCAGTGAAGTTTGTTTCTGTAGTGATCATCCTAGTGGGTGTCATCTGGGGCACTGAGACCTTTAAGTGTCTCCTGCTGTTTGGTACCATTTGAAATATGTAGCAGTACTGTTTGCACACATCAGGAATGGTAGTCCTCTTAATTTTCCAAAGTGACATTAGTTTTTTTTTTTTTTTAATTAGGGGCCCGGCAATTCTATGGAAAAAAAAAGTAAAAATCTGATTCTGATTTGCAAGAAAAATTTTTCAAAAAAAAAAAAAAAAAAAAAGGAAGTCGTCACAGATGATATACTTCCAGCAGTGTACTTTTTATCCCGTTCTTTATCGCTAACTTCTCCTTTTTGAGCCATCTCGTCTTTCACTTTCAGCAATAGCTTTTGTGATCCTGTTTATTCTGTGCATTGGAGAGAGCTGTCCTCTGGCAGTTTGCCCTAACACAATGGCAACGTAGTTCTTGAACAGGTCAAGGTGGTTGTCACCAGTTCTGATCTGGTGCTGAGAAGTGGAGGGGAGTGTGCGAGTGTGCATCTGCACACGCGCATATGCTTTCTTTCTGTTAGCTGTTTAGATTAGACACTTTTTGTCTGTTACAAACTGTGTTGAGTTCCTCAGAGTGCCGCGGTCTTCTGCAGAATAGCTATTGCATATGTGGATTTTTCACAGCTTTCACAGTTTTCATGTTCGAAAAGTAGTAGATAGAACTGTCATAAAAGCTTTTTCCGTACCGAAATCAGTGGGGAAATGAGATCAATACACCAGAAGATTTTTATTTCCAGACTATAGGATACTGTGTTAGAAGACTGCAATTTATGTAATTTCTTCTTCTTCAAGACCCATTAGTTCTATAACCAGAAGCATTATAGCATACTGTAAGTTGGTGCAGGTGCTGGTTTCTTACTTAATAATTGTTATCCAGACGCATGTTAACCAGGCAGTACTTGAACATGAAGAAGAAGCCAGTCAAAGGATGTGTGTTTGGATGGAAAAATCAATATATGACTATCAGTGCTCTATCTGGGTAGCTTTAACAGCCTCTGTTGCCTCCTGGAATTTTTGGATCAACAGTCCTTGATGTCAGCTGACAACATTTTGTGTAGAGTGCTTATGGATTGTTATTCTTAGGTAGCATACGTTGCTCTTATGTAGCCTGACCTGACTGAAAAGCGAAAAGTTGTGGCTACCTGGTTTCTGCTAAGTGACTGATGCCTCCTGGAGCAGGGCCACAATGTACTGACTAGTTGATTGGTTCTGCTTGATTGGGTTTTATGTATTGGGTATAGTTATAGGTCATTTAGAGTAGGTGTTGATGTAAGTTTTGGAAATTTGAAATAGATAAATTCGAATGTGTGGTGACAGATAATGACTTTATAGGTTAAGCAAACACTTAGAAAAGAAGATCTTATTGTAAACTTGCTTGCTCTAAACTACAATGCTCCGGAGGCTCTGTGACCTATCCCAGCTCCTTTGGAGGAAAGAAAATCTTCTACCAACTCCCTAAGTGAAAAAAAGTCTCATTAAACAACCCAATAATAGTGGTAGTATTTTCAGTTTAAGCCGAGTGTACGTTCTTTAGTGTGCTCCTTATAGACCTTATTTTTGATTTGCCTATTGCCTTGTGAGTTTCTGTTCTAAAAGCTGACATTTAAAATTAGTATTATGGGTTTTTTAGGGTTTTTTTTTGTGAATCCTATGTTCTGTTATTGAATAATACTGCAACTTACTGTATGGCAGTATTATTTAAACAAGAAATCTCTTTTTAATAATGTTTTAATAGTATTTTGGAATAGACAAATGATCCTCTGTGAGGTTTAGAAGTACTTTACTAGTATCTGTAAAGTACCCCATAATATAAAGTAAAGTGTTACAGACAGGTGATTCTGCCAAGTCCCACCTGTCTCTGTGAATAATGGATAGTTAGGTACCAATTTTAAATTCTTTGAATAAATTACGTTTTCCTTTGTGGATCCAGTGGCAAAATGAAACAGTAGAGTAGCACTGCATACACTGTATGTGATTGAGTGGAGAGTGAAGAACACACTTTCATTTTTAACTACATGACATATTAAGGATGTAAATACCTAATTTTTAGGTTTCCACATTACAGTAAATTACTGATTTTTTTCCTTTGACTATTAACGGATCTTTGACTACAGAGTTTAGAATGCTACCTTTGTTTCCCCTGCATGCTGCAGGAACGCAGTGTATTGTGTTTTGGCCTGTAGAAGATCCAAAAGAACTCTTGTCATATTGTGGCTGTAGGTTTTTTACTTTCGTGCCATTGTACTTTCTCATACATTGAGGTATTGATATTTTGTTTTGCCAGGACAGCCATTACAAAAGAGTTTTAAAAGGTTAACCAACCAACAACTCCATCTCCTCTGACCCTTCAAATGAACCCATCTCTTCCCTCTTTTGATCTCAGACTCTTGATTTAATGAACTTGGTGCTCAGAAAAGGTCAGGGGATGTCAGACCTGGGGACTAATGATAGTTTCAAAAGAATACACAATTAGCACTGGAAAGTCTTTTCAGAGAGACGTTTGTTAGTGTGGGTTTGAAATCTGTTTTGTTGTTTATGTACTCCCGTGTTTGTGGTTGTGCGTGTTTCTTCAAACAAATAAAAGCAGTAAGCTTTCAAGTAAGGATGACTGCTGTTTGGCCAAAAGAAAACACTTCTATTAATCAAAAGATGTTTTGCCTGGTATTAGCCTTTTCCAGTGAAACAGCGAAAGGAGTACCAACTGTTTTTCAGGTACATGTTTTAGAGTTGTGGACACCTGACCTTTAGATTGAAAACAGAATTCCGTTAGTAACATTTCTCATAAGTCTCCAAGTGCTTGTCAAATACACTGAATATTATTCCTAGCTTGCTTCTCTTTAAGGTGACACTTGATCGTTGTGAGGCCTCTTGTCCACTTCCAAAATTTTAAACTATCCAACAAGTTGCTTACTATGGTTCTGTGTGGGGAACAGAATCTGAAATGTCTGCCCCTGTTTCCATTTACAGCTGTGTGGCAAATGGCATGATGGCAATTAGATAATCCTGGAAAACTAGTGCAGATCCCTCTTGGAGACATGCAGAGTGACTGCATTCATTTCTAAAAGCTTGTAGAAAGTACTTAGTGATAAACTAAGACAAATGTCCAACAGATTAAATTCTCATATCCCAGGGACAATTTAAGAATAGTGTCTTCACTGACTACGGTTTTCGGGTTTTTCTCTTGCAGCTAGTGAGAGAGTGTAAAGAGGTTCTGAAGGGTGGCCTGTTAATGAAGCAATATTACCAGTTCATGTTGCGGGAGGTGTTAGATGACTTGCAAAAGATTGATTGCAACATTGATGCTTTCGAAGAGGACCTGCATAAAATGTTAATGGTAAGCTTCAAAAAAAGAGAAGGCATTTGGAATTCCTCTAAGTGTATTGGTCTGAATACTGCTCATAGAGATCTGTTCCTGTCAGATATAGAACTTGCTGATCTGTTATTGTTTGCTGCATTTACATAATGCTGTTCTTTTAGTGGACTTGTAAAGGTAATATAGTAGCCACTGTCATTTTAAACAAGTTAACTCATAAACACAATACCAATTTTTGTTTTCTGGACTGTGGAACAGTAGATCTGTAAATAGTATGTACTTACAATAAAATGCTTCATAAAGAGGCCTGTGAATTGCATATAGTTTTTTAAGTGTTTAATAACCTTTTAGTCGTGAATAAAAAATACAATTGTTTGACTAACACTGTGTCTCAATACCTCGATATTGCATTCATCCATGAAAGGTGCCTTATTTTTGATGTGTATTCATTATTGCAATAAGCTAAATGCAGAAGTATTTTCAAGGGAAGTGCTTTACCTCTGAATAATACTAAATGAAATATTTCTATCAAGGAAATTTAATTTAAATTACTTTTCCCTTGGATGCGACCTATTTTTATTGTTTTATGAGTTGTATGGGTTTAGTCCTCAGTGTTCTGGGGAAAAAAAAAAAAAACCAGCACAAAACAACAAGATACACCTCAGTACCTTATTTACTAGTGTAATAGTAGTTTTGATAGTATCTGATGTTGAGGATACATAGATTTTTTCCTGTTACGTGCTTTTTGTTGCCTGTAATAGTGAAAATGCGCTGTTTCACCTATAGTTTATGCAGCATGTGTGCCTTTATCTCCATCTGAAATTTCTAGAAACTTCCAGCAGAAATGACCTGTCTAGGTAAAAGGAAAATGATTCATCTTTACCATTTTGAAATTCCTTACCTATTTTGTTAGGTAGCTGTAGTGTTTTTGTGCTTTGAGGCAAGAACTTGAACTTTGACAGCAGTTTTAATTGTATTAGGATCTTGCTTTTTGTGAGTCCTGAAAGGGATGGTGACAGGACTGCAGAAGTTGAAATAACTTCATCAGACTTCAAAAAAGCACCGTTTGTGCCTACGCAGAGTTGTCCTTTACTGTAGTGGCAGCTGCAGGGAAGAAAGATTCGGTGAATGATCGAGAGTGTCAAAAGATTGAGACAGCTGGGGAAAGAGGGCTGCAAAGACCTGGACTGAACGTGTAGGAATAGGGAAAACTTGAAGGAGGTCAGAAGGTTAATATAGGATTAATGAGGGCTGGGAGGGGCAGAACTTCGTCTTTCTCTTGTGCTTGTTGTATATGCAGGCACAGCGTCTAAGGAGAGTGCTACTGGCAGAAGAATTGGGCTAGGAGGGAAAACAGAACTAAACAAAGTCAGGAATGGGGCTACCGCCTGAGACAGAATGCAGTGCCTACCTACCCTAGAGTAAAGTTTTAAAGTGTTCCATATCTTGGTATTATAACACTGTGAAAATACCTGAATAGGAAATTTTACCTATTTCTAATGAAGAACATTTTGTTGATATTATGGATTACCCAACCAAAACATATGGTTAAATAGTGGCAATCTTTTTGCCTGTGGTATAATCCCTGAGGACAAATGTTTGAAGAATTGTACTTACCTGGACTTTTAAGTTGGTTTAAAACAGTAATAATTAAATAAAGATGAGAAGTAAGACTTGATGTAAAGGGATACAAGGCATAACAGATTATGAGAGGCCTGTTCACCGCATTTATCCATATCCAGGAGAATGGATCCAAATCTTTTGGAGTAATCCAGTTTATAAAAGATTTGGAAATCGTTTTTCAGTGCTTTGCTTTAAATAACTTTAGCCACAGCGTGTATCCACCCTTATGATAGTGGATAGCAGCGCAGCAAGCAAGGTGATGATACTGTCAATACTTTCAGAAGAGTATTGTGGAAAGTGTATGTTATTAAATACTTTAGTACCACTGTTTATTTTCCAAGTCATAAATTTCACCATTGTTGTGGAAACACGTAGCTCACTTTTGGTCATAGCAAACCAAACATCTAGAAATGTTTTCTACTAATTGTATAATTTTAAGTTTACTTGTTGATTTGAGAAGTTGTAGTCTTTAGTTGTGGGCTGTTTAACAATTTCTGTTAAAATTGTCTCTTTCCATATGCAGGTTTACTTTGATTACATGCGAAGCTGGATCCAAATGCTACAGCAGTTACCTCAAGCATCTCATAGTTTAAAAAATCTCCTAGAAGAAGAATGGAATTTCACCAAAGAAATAACTCCTTATATAAGAGGAGGAGAAGCTCAAGCTGGAAAACTATTCTGGTAGGTTTGAATTTCTCTGGATTGTGGTGACAGTTTATACCAGATCTTTATTCAAGTCAGTACTTGTTCAGGGTTCCCAGACTGGGCTTCTTGAGATGCCAGTAAGTAGCTGATAGTCTTTCTGTGAACTATTGGATTGTTGCAGTAGTAGCTACAGGATCCTGTAAGTGCAGATTGCTCTTACTCTAGCTATAACTGGAATGACTACTTCTATGAAGTCCCTGTTCCTGCTAGCTCTGTGCACGTAGAGTAACTGAGGGCCCCCAGGATGCTGCTTGTTTCTGCAGGCGGACTTGGCAACATGGCTCTCTTGTGTTGGACAGAGTAGGAAGGTTAAGGTGCCATGCTACCTGAATAAGACTGAAGTTCCACCATTTCTGTTGCTACAGTGATATTGCAGGAATGCTGCTGAAATCTACAGGAATATTTTTAGATTCTGGACTACAAGACAGTTGTGATGAATTTTGGGCCAGTGCCGATGACAGTACTGCATCAGATGAAATAAGGTATTAAGCCCTTCGGCTTAATAATAGTAAGCACCCTTACTCATGTTTCTTTACCCCTGACAGGTACATACTGCACTTTAATTCTTAGAATGAAAACTTAGTAAATATAAGACTCCATAGGTTTTCTTGCTGATATTTCTGTATGTAGTAGTAATGAATTATTAATTTGAAACCAATAACCTTCTTTTAATTCAGCATGTCATAAATTGTTTATGTAACATTCTTTAAATTCTCTTTTTATATCCTTCTAAAAACTGTGCTTGCAAAAATTCAATTGATTTTGATCAACTGCTTGTAAATATTTTTTCTATGCTCTTTCTATTGATAAATGTATAAAAAAATCTTCGAACAGCTGTGTAAATGTAACGTGATTTATTAAAATATTGTCACTTCATTCCTACCAATGTTTCAGGAGGTCTGTTATAGAGACCAGCAGAGCACTCAAAGAACTGTTTCATGAGGCTAGAGAAAGGGCCTCCAAGGCTCTTGGATTTGCTAAAATGCTGAGGAAGGTAAGTTAACAGTAGGGTTTCATGTAATTTACTGATGTTCACTTTTGCCTATATGCTTTAAATAAATTTAGTTTGAAAGTATATTCTTTTGTTTTGTTGTTGCTTTTAGGACCTTGAAATAGCAGCAGAGTTTGCATTGTCAGCCCCTGTCCGAGATCTTCTGAATGCTCTGAAAACAAAAGAGTATGTGAAGGTAAATTCAATTTGAAGGCATGAAATTAGGGTGGGAGTGCTAGCAAAATACCAAAGGATATTTATGTACATATTTTCAATTTTTAATGTTGCCTCTGTATCTCAGCATTTAAAATTTTGTGTATTTAGTACTGAATTGTGGCAGTAGAATTATTTTCTTTGTCTGTGTTTGTGTGATTGAGAACTTATGAGAGCTTATGTTTTGGGAAATCAAGGTCTAATTCCTTGTCCTTTCAATTATTTGTGATTTAGGAAACATAAATTTGCTGCAATAGCACGTGCTCATTTTGTGTGATAGGAATAATAACACTTAGTAGGGAATCTTACAAAAAGTAAACACTTTAAAAATTGAGCTAAAGAGATAGATCACTAAGTGGTCATGATTAAGTAGATAGTCTCAAACTGTGGACCTCTTTGTTGTGAACTTCCTGTGAAATTTTCGATTTACGGTTACTTTTTAAAAATGCTTTTTGGTAGCCATGCATTCTTGGCTGCTTAAAAACACAATACTAGATCTTGTTAAAGGTAGTATCGTCGTTCTGATGTGGATTTTTGAAGAAAAAATTGAATCTTGAGTTTTAAAAATCTATGAGTATATGGGTGAAATAATCTATTGTGAGGTCTAAGATTTATCTGCTTTAACGCATTACTTGTCCCCTTTTTTAAGTTTCTCAAAAAGATGCATATTTTGGTGATTAACACTTCGTTTATTGGCCCGGTAATATCATGTAGGGAGTTGAAATTTTTTAACAGCCTTTTCAATCAGGTGCCCATTAGTTCTGGGAAAGTATTTCAGATTTCATTAACAACCTTACACTTTCTATTTTGACCTGTGGATAATAGTGGTTTTAATTGTGGTAAAAATGTTGAGTGCAGTGTTTTGTCTTAGCTTGATGACATCCAACTCTGAAAAGAAAGAACTAAACTTTGCTCAGTTACCTCATGACAGATGAGAGAAATCAACTATATTTTGCTCTTTTTACAGTCCAATTCTGATTCTTGACTTGGTTAAAAATATTGTTTTAGCATGCATATTGTATGTGTTGTATAAATTAGATGGCACACATCTATTTTACGTATCTCGGGAGAGAAAGGGAAATTCACTCATTCAGTCTCATTTTATTTCCTTTTACAGGTGCAAATCCCTGGACTCGAGAATTTACAAGTATTTGTCCCAAATAGTATTGCAGGTGAAAAATCTGTGATTTTGCAGCTCCTAAATGCAGCTGCTGGAAAGGATTGCTCGAAGGACTCAGATGAGGTTGCATATGAGGCCTATTTACTGATGACCAAACACAGTAACAAAGACCATGAATTAGATGACACGTGGAGCGCTTGGGAGGGCCAGCCAGTCAAAGTAGTGCCACAAGTGGAAACTGTTGATACACTGCGAAGCATGCAGGTGGGTTTCTCTTTTTCCCTGCCCTGTTTATGTGATCTCCACGCTTCTATGAACGCTTCTCCATTCAGAATAATCGTGGTGATTCGAGTGAGGCATATTTGCTTGTGTAGGTAGTAAGTTAAATTGTAGCATAAGAATGATTCTTAGCTGTGTTAGTGCAATCCGTTGAATTTTAACATTTCTTAAAAGAATTAATTTCTACCATGTGCATTTTCCAGGGATGGATTTTTATTGTAAGATATTTTAAATTTCTACTTCAATGTTCAGTATCAGAAGGGTGGGTAGGACTTAATAAGTTCATGTTTTATGAAGAACTCAGCAGTCTTCAAGAATGTATGGCTGTTGTGTGCTTTCCACACACTAAGGAATGAAACAAATTACTTTCTATCTTGAGTGAATTGTGATATTTGAAGTAAAATGTCTGTGGAGCTTCTGGATGTTCAACAGTTGTTCAGAAGGAAATATTTCCAGTCATACTTCCCTTCATCCCAAGCCAATGGGGGTTCCTGGCAGTAGTTCTGCTATGCTATAGCATCTGAGCCAAGTGCAGCTCCCCGCCCATCCTGTTCTCATGCCCTTATGCTAACCTAAATGAATTTTCCTTTTAGTATGTCATGCAGTTCCTTGAGTCCCTACCATAAATGGGCTCTCTTGTCTACCAGCAGAGTGACTTTCCATATCACTGTGTGTGGCCTCTGATGTTCTGGGGCCTCCAACAGCTACAGCCAGTTGAAAGTAATCACTCCTGTATAGCACTGAACAATTTTTTTTTTTTTAAATAGGCTTATAATTAACTTTTTCGAATTTCATTGGACTTCTATTAAAGTTAGCATTTCATTCAGAAAATTAAACAGCAAAAGATGGAATTTAGTTTGCGAATAGAATCCTATCTGACGTAGACAACATACTGTGGATGTGTTTGTGTGTGTGTGTATAACATTCATTAATTTCTTTTAAATTCTACATTGAAAAATCAGGAGACAAAACGTTCTTCAGAAAGGTTGTGTTCTGTGTTGTAGGTTGCATGCTTTGATTGCAAACTAGAGAAAATATTTAAACTCAAGAAAAGGTGTTTTTAAAAAATATAGAAGAATACCATCAGCATTTAAAGAATTTTGAGCTTGAAAATATTGTTTATTGGGAGATATTAAAGGTTCAGATGAAATAAGTATTGTTTTGTAACGTGTTTCGGCTGCCTTTTCTGTCATTTGAACTTGACTGTGTAAGATATGAAGCACAGTGCCACAGCAAAGACAGCACCATTTGCTCTTCTATGTACTATTATAAACCTCTGCAGTATCAAAGCTCTGGTTTTCAAAACATAGTCTTGTCTTTCAATAATTTTCAAAATTTGAGCAAACACTATGGGTTAAATCTGTTTTTTGCTGTTCCATAATAGCTTTTGGTCCTCAAATATATTACCTTACTTGGATAAAACCTGCTTATTTATGCTGATTGTTACCTCCATCTGCTTGGAGAAAGCATAATCATTTTACTTAGATGTGCTGTGTATAACTATTTTGAAAACAATTTTTAATATGGTGTTTCCCAAATTTCAGAAAGTTAATCACCTTTGCAGAAGCAAATAGTACTATATTCCTCTTCTTGTGGCACTTGCCCTTGTAGATCTCTGCTTGTAAGATGAGTGCTTATCAAGTTCTGCTGCCAGCATAAAGCTTTTCAGAGTGAAGTAAGAAGACAGAAGCCATTAATATGCTAGAATGCCAAAAATAAGCAGTTGGAGTTTGCCAATACAGGGCGTGTTTTCATAGAGAAGGTTTCATTCATAAGAACTAGCGGTGTCTTGTGTTCCTAGGTCGACAACCTCCTTCTCGTAGTCATTCAGTCAGCCCACCTTGTGAGTCAGCGGAAAGCTTTCCAACAGTCTATAGAAGGGCTCGTATCACTCCACCAGGAGCAGACGTCCAGCCAGCCGGTCATTGCCAAAGCTCTGCAGCAGCTAAAGGTGAGCAGTTTTCTGGATTATTTCAGTAAAAAATGATTTTACTTTGATCGCTGACAAGTAGAGATGTGTAAAGAGACTCGATTGCAGTGCTAATGACATTCTGCAATTGAAATTTGTGCAATCTCATTGGAATTTATTTTCAGTATAGTTTTCATTCTGTTTTTGCTAGGGATGTGTCAGTGTATTTTTGAGCAACATTAGTATAATCATTTTTGTACTAGTTACGTGGGGAACAAGTCTGTAATGCAATAGAAATATGGTAACAAAAATACATCTTTCTTTGAGAGGATTATTGGATTGAAAGAAGGTGTTTCATTTGATAAAAATAAATTGTATCAAAATCCACGATCTGTAAGAAATGACTTTTTTTTCCCATATTTGGAGAGAATGGCTGCTTGTAAATGTGTAAATGAATAGGTCTCCTCTGTTTTCTTTCTTTTTGTTTTTTTTTTTTTTATTTTATTTCTTTGTTTACTTTTGAAGGATCCAGAAAAGCTAAGATATTTTTGTGTTGAATTTGCAATATAAGGGCTCTGTGTTTCCCCCTAAGTTCAGTAGAAGTTATGTCCATGTACAGGGTTAAAATACTGCCAAAGGCTTTGTCACATTATAGAAAGTAAAAAAGTAAAATTCATTTTCTCTTTTCTTGTCTCTCCGTCTTTTTTTTTCCCCATTGCTTTCTTTGCTTTTAAAGTTAATCTCATTCAAGCAAACAAACAGAATTGCAGTATTTTTGTTAATTATAAGACTTGCTTAGTGCGAGTTCTGGAAAAAGTTTGCTTTTTTTGAGACTGAATGAATTGTGATGACATTGAAGTACATTTGCATTTAAACTAATGTAATTATCAGATTCATGTTTGCCTTGATCTGCTCAGCTATAGGATGTAAATAATGATTTGATGCCCCTCATCCCTTTTTGTTGTGTAGAATGATGCATTGCAGCTATGCAATAAGATAAGCAGTGCCATTGACAGAGTCGACCATATGTTCACGTCTGAGTTTGATGCTGAAGTTGATGAATCTGAATCTGCCACTTTGCAGCAATACTACCGGGAAGCCATGATTCAGGGATATAATTTTGGGTTTGAGGTAAGGAAACACAAAGTTAATGACAATATGATTTGTTTTGTGGATTTGGTAGGAACCAGCTAAAGTTTCATATACTTCTACGTTTCTATCTGTAACTATGCAACTGCTTGCGTAAAGTCATTTTGCCTAAGGATAGGATGTGGCTGTTACCATACCACAAGGTTTTGTTAGCCTGCAGATACTCCAGTGGATATTGCAAATAGTGCTTTTGATAGTACTATTATTATTTGAAAAGTAATCTTTAATTTCTTACAGTACCATAAAGAAGTTGTTCGTCTGATGTCTGGAGAATTCAGGCAGAAAATTGGAGACAAGTATATCAGCTTTGCCAGAAAATGGATGAACTATGTGCTAACAAAATGTGAGAGTGGCCGAGGCACTCGACCCAGGTAAGGGCTGACTTGTTACTATTGTAGGAGTTTGTGTTACTTTCAAGTAACATGTAGGACTTTCCATGCTGTGAACAGTGCTTAGTTGTTTAGAAGTGATTCTTTTAAACTATTGATGCTTCTGGCTCTTGGGTTTTGAAAGTGATTTGAATTGTAAATACATAAAGCCAAATGAACCCCCCCCAGCTGCTTTGTAGAGTCTTCTGTTGAACATCTTGCCTGGTGTTAGCTGATGGGAAGAAAAGGTGGAGATCATTGGACTCAAACCGTTCAGAAACTAGATATGGGCCATTAGCCCAGGACAAAAGTAGGATGTGACCAGGCATCAATAAAGACTGCTGAATATGCAACAGCCATTCTCAGAGTATTGTACAGAGAAATGGGTGTTGTTTTGTGCCGACTGCAGAAATGATGTCCATATAGAAGCTTTAGCCTCCTGTACAAATCCTTTCTATTAGTCTGTTCTGAAAGTATGGCCCACAGATGAGGCAGAAGTGTTTCCACTCTGGTGAAAATTCTTCAGATTTATGATTGCATGTAAATAATAGAATTCAGCCTTTGTATTTGTGAATGGTTTTTGTTGCAGCCCAAATTACTTCTTCTTGCAAATGACTCCTTTTCCCAGGTTTGTCTCAAAGCCTCTTTTTTCATCTCTAACCTAATTTCAGAAATTAAAGAGATTGAACAGCAACATTTTCTGCTTTGAATGGTATGAAGCTGTAGTTAGTTTTGTAGTTAGAAATACGTTACAGGTATCAGAATGCATGTTTCCTCAGTCCGCTGAGAGTGTTGTCAGGCCCAGTAGTCTCTCAAATTGTGCTTACAGTCAGTGCCATGAAACTCTATTGATGGATGCTAAGAGAAAAAAAAAAAAGAGGATTTATGTTATTTTGAGGATGTAAACACAGGGACTGGGACACTGGTGCAAGAAAAATGATACTGTAGCTTGATTTATTGAGATGATTTTGCACTGTTTTGCAGCTGGTATATCAGAATCTGATCGAATTCCATTGCATTACAATAGATGCCTCATGTTGATCTGTGCTAGCAAATGTTTGGTTTTTTTTTCCCTTAAAGAATAGGGCTGATCCATCTTTCCTGGAGTTGATCTGTTTTGCTCCCAGGAAGAAGAGGAGGAAGGAGTGGGTAGCCTGAAGCATGTGTGGATAGGCTAGTTAGCTTGCTGTGATAATTCACTTGTGTTTTGTAGACTGCACCTGCCAATTTTAGTTAGCAGTATTGGGGTGGTGGTTGGGAAGCGGCTAAAGGCACAACTCAGTATAGCCGAATTTGTTCTTCTTTACTAGTCTAGGCTCTGAAACCACTGATGCCCAATTCTTGCTCATCAGATACTTAGAAAATCATTAGTACTCTTCTTATCTTGTTTCAGAAATGGTAATTTAGGCAGGGACGTGGTTTGGCTTGTTGCTCTAAACCATTGTATGAATTGATGATATAATTCCTGAAAATAGTACATGCATCAGTAGTCACTGGTCTGGTGCTTTGTTTGACGGTGTCCTTGTTAAAATCAGGGTTTATCTGCATATAACTCAGCAAATATTAAAAAAAAAAGTTAAATAAATTACCTTTCATATGTTAAACTATTTTCTTACGAAGATTTTTTCATACTTGCAAGAGGAAAAATAAGTAACTAGCATTTACTGTTCTTTGTTGTTGCAACTCTTACGATGGCTTTAGTCAAAGAGTAATTAATTTTGTCTTTCTGTTTCTTTGAGATAGGTGGGCAACTCAAGGTTTTGATTTTCTTCAAGCCATTGAACCAGCATTTATTTCAGCTCTCCCAGAAGATGATTTCTTGGTATGAAATAAGTTATTCTGATTGTTGTTTATTTCTAAATACTTGTGAAGCTGCCAGTATCTGTTTGCAGGGGTGTCTTTCATAAAGCTGTGTCTGACTACAGATGCTCTGAAAATTGCTGTTGTTTGTAACTGATGATGATGACGACACCTCTTCAGTTTATAACATTATGAGTTGTGTATACTTATGACCACTGGCATTAATACCTTCAAATTGCTGGCAGTTCGCCTGTGCTGTCCCGGGAGCCTATCTCTTTTTATCTCTTTGGAAATTTGATAGCAATTGCAGAGTTTAACTGCAGAGTTAAAACTTGTAGTTGTCCTAATACATTCCTGAGTATAAGAGCCTGAGTCTTAGCACCCTAAGCTCACTTACCTCACGAATACAAAAGCACAATTGCTTAAGAGTATTTCTTCAAATTGCATCAACATCTTTGTCTTTGAAGAATCTCTCTTTTGCTTTACTGGGAAAAAAATAGTAGACTATAACCGGCTTTTTTTCTGTGCTCTGCTTTCCCCTTTTTCCCATGGATATTAAAACCTGAGAATTTATTTCTCTGATCATGATAGAGTACTACAGAGAAGTGAAAGTACAGTTGCCACAAAGTAGCAGAATATGAGTGTCTCTGATTTTTATGAGTTTCAGGATGTATTATGAAATGCCAGCCACATTTTTCTTGCATAATACAGAAACTATATAGTTTAGTTTCTCTCTACTTCTGTTTTTGCCAAGAGGTCTCAAGTTATGTTTTTTTTCTGTATGTGTGTTGTTGTGACAGAATTGCCTGCCTGAATGACAGGGATGAGCTTGTGTTACTAACGCATTAACACTGGAGTTTCAGGAGGTGGCCTCTCAGCTTTGCTTACTTGATTTGACACTGTTTCTGAAACACCTGCTATTTTAAAGAATGATGTGTGTGTATTTCAGTGTTACTGTCTTGCTAGAAATCTTCATTATTTATGGGGAAGTTTCTGAGGAGGACAGAAGCTCAAAAAATCTGATGTGGCCTTGACATTATTCACTGATAATTTTGTCCATAAGTGGAATTGATACCTTTCTGTGACCATGAAAGAGCATTAACAAGGCATCATGAGTTAGTTTGCTGACTGATAATTATCTAAAATACCTTGACACTTCCTCAGATAGTGTTTTTATGATTGATTTTTCACATGTATGAAGAAAATTCAAAGCCAATGTTACCTGAAGCAGATTAAGGTTGGACTTTGAACAAGTGGAAGAGAAAAGGAGAAAACCAAAGCCTTAAGTGTAGTTCTGAAGTTTTGCTTTCTTAAAGCTGGATTTCACTTTTGGAGAGCATCGCTTGAAGCTCTTTGTGGTAATTTAATCTGACTCCTGTATAACACCGGATCACAGCATTTCATTTAGAAATGTCTATGTCAGTCCTGATCTCTTATTCAAATAATACCTGGTGTCATAAAAAAATAGAACAGTCTGGATTTAAAGCTCTAGATTTAAAGCTTAGATAGATTTGAGCTTGATCCAGGTTGATAAGATATGCCAGTCAAACTGAACACTTTTTTTTTTTTATTTAATCACTGTTCTTTCAGTTAGTCTAGCTTCAAGTTCCAGTCTACATTAAGTTTTTGAATTTCTGGAAGAAATTTTGGCTAGTCTGAATGACTGGTGTTTAGAAATGTTTTTCATAGCAACTTTACCTAAGAACATGATTTTATTCCATTATTGTGAAGATACATTTCATCCCTGGTGTTTTGACAAGTAAATTGAAGATTTAATGATTTGTCTGAGTTTACATGCACAAATAAATAAATAGCACAACTCATAATCAAGCTCAGATTGCCTGAGCCCAAGTTCGATGGTTTGACTATTAAACTTTCCTGAAAACTTGACTAACTTCATGGGTAGGTGAGGAAAGTGGATTTCTTTTACACCGCAGCGCATCGTACTTGTTGTTTTACAGACTTTCATCTCGTGATTCAGGCTGTCATGCTCTCAGCCATGTTCTGGGGCTGTTTCTTCTTGGAGAGTGGGGTCAGGGAAGGCAGCAGAGGTTGTTGCAACATTTTCTTATTTTCAGCAAGCTCGTTTGTACGCTTTGTTAACAACAGATAATTTTAGGTTCCACTTGCTTAATATTATGAAATACTTTTTATGTTGAATCATTGTTCTTTTCTTATGGTTACTGAATTTTGGCAAGGTCAACAGACAAGGCAAGGCTAAGACTTTCTAGCTTAAAAATAAATAAATAAGTAAATAAATAAAACATCACTCAAAACCCTTATGCGAATCCAAAAGTCTAATGCCATTAGTGGACTGGAGAACAAGGTGTGTGGTTTTTGAGATACTACATATTTAATCGGTATCATTTTATTACTGTGAGGTTTACCATATGATTACGATCCCTGTTGGAATGTGAAATATGACCACATTTTCTGTCTGTGTTTTCCAGAGTTTACAAGCTCTGATGAATGAGTGCATTGGCCATGTTATCGGGAAACCTCACAGTCCTGTTACAGGTTTGTACCTTGGTAAGGCAGAAGTTAGTGGCATTGGTTCTTGAGTTTTGCTGCTATTGTTACATAATTTTGATTGTAAAGTCAATTTAAAAAGCTAGAAATAGCCATAAAGTTTTTATTTTAAGGTTTTTATGATTGTTTATGGGAAACTAAAATTGCCTAAGAAAAGTGTAGATAGATGGTGGTTTTACTCGAGAAATTTACAAGCTTTACAGATGCTTTTGGCTGATTTTTGTCCTTGAGCCTCTGTGAAGTTTTGCAGATCTTCTGGAGAAGGACCGTGTTTTCTAAAGGTTGGTTAAAGAAGTGGTTTTAACTTTAGACAAACAGCTCACAGCTCCTTCTCCTGAAATTCCTTTGTGGCACTGCAGATGTTCACACTTCTGACAGGCTTACATCTACGTGTTGAAGTACAGAGTAGTTATATTTGTGGCATGAGCATAGAGCTGTGGGAAATAGTTCTCCAGTACCAAGATTTGTCATAGCTTAAAAAATACTTTTGTTTGGCATTAGAATAAAATCAACATATATAATGGTTTATCATGAGAAAAAGTATGTCTCCTCAGCTGTGTTTTCCTTGTGCACATCTCTCTCTCAGCACTGTTTCTCTCTTCTTCCTCCCACGTCCATTGGCTGGTTTAACTTTCAGAATACAGCGTCTTCTTGTCTTTCTTCTGTTGTCCACTTTCTGGATAGGGTTGTTGAGAGAAGACATGAAGGGAAGGTAATTTGACTTAGCCAAGAGGAAGTTCTTCAGTCTTTCGAGAAAGTTTCAGTTTTGATGTAATTTTGATGAGAAACACAATATGTCAGTACAATCCTTTGGAAAGAAATAATACCTAAAATAAATTTTAGCCAAATTCTGTACTGTGATGCAAAACCTGTGCATTCGCATTTAATACTGTTGCTCGGAGGAAGGTCTGTTTTACAGAAATCACTGGCTTGAAGATCCCAAAATATTGAAACTCTTCTGAACGCCATTGTAGATACAGCAAATCACGCAAGCTAAATTGTTTGCCAGCTTTTGGCTCAGAAGGGATGGCACAGACTTGAATGGACAGCAGAAGCTTATATAGGAAATAAATGTAACTAACATAAACTGTTTCCTGGCTGCAGATATTGCTGATACTCCTTTCTGCCTCACGATGAGGAGGAATATTAAAACTCCTAGTTCCATTTATATACCATATTGAGGGTCTTAAACCCACTGTGATCTTTGCTCCCTTTCCCAAAGCTGAGGATTCACTTGTGTTCATGCCGTTGCCTATAGATACGTATCAGGGGATCTCCTGGTGTTTCATCCTGTCTTTTTCCTTTGTGAAGCAGCCTGTGTCCACCTTTGTGGGCTAGATTCTGCCTTCTGCTAGTGTCCTTGCAAATTATAACAGGAAGACCAACACCTGGTCCTGACGTCTTTTGCTTTTCCTGATAGTGCAAACATGGCAGAAAACAAGCTTGACACGATTAAACCAGCCTTGCAGAAAGGGATCTGTCCAAGGTTTTGATGAGCAATCACCCATCTTGTGTCACAACTGCCATCACATTTTTCTGACTAACTAGGGAGAGGCTGGGGAATGGGAAGACGCTGCAGACTACTTTTACGGGCACTGAATGATCTAGACATAAGGTCAATGACGGCTGATTTAGGTATGGCTGTATGTGCTATGTACCACTTCCTTGCAGACTGCCACGGGACAGACATTAATATGGGTAAAACTGTCGTATATGTTTTTTTCCCCAGCTCATTTTGCTTTCTATTTTTTGAGAAATGTAATTCTGATGCAGTATGGACACAGTAGTGCTGTTTGCTTGTTCATTATCATTTGTTTTGTTAACATTTATTTTGAAGTAAGATAATAAATCACCCTTAAACTATGAAGTTGAAATAATGAAGAGTAAGTATATGTCTTCTAATTGCTGTTTTTTCATTCTCTTGGGAATCTTAATTATTTTCTAGATGAGTGTTACGTGATACAATAGTGTGAATAATATTTATTATTCATAGCTTTGTAATAGCTTTATTTAAAATTTGAATGATTAGGGATTTTTCTGAAAGGATAAGAAAATTCTGTGATACAGAGGTTAGTTTTAATTTTGTGTCTTGAATTATTCTTTATAATAGAGTTTTTCTGACATTTGAGCGAAATTCTTTCTTTTTTTGTTTGCAGCTATTCATCGAAATAGTCCCCGTCCTGTAAAAGTACCCCGATGCCACAGTGATCCACCAAATCCTCATCTGATCATCCCCACTCCTGAAGGCTTCAGGTATTTAGCATTAGTCTAGAGTCCTGAACTGTTTTATCCTCTCATGGCTGTGCTGACTCTTGAAACACCATTTCTTTCCTCTCGGAGGCAAAACTGCTAGAAAATATTAGCATATTAGTGATCTGAATTTTATGGAAGTGCTTTTGAAAACAACACAGTTCCTTTCTTTTCCCCTTTATTTTACAATTTTTATCGGTGCTTGCTTCCCAACTTCCAAGTCACACTTATTCTCTTTGTCTTTCCTGAAAACTATGTACAAATGTAAAAAGTTTTAGTTCAGTGAAAACTGCTTGTTAGCAAGACTTTCTTTTTCTTTCCCCACTTAGAATCTCTGTGTACATGGCTGTGATAGTGGTTTCTGTAGTTCAGCTTTAGTTAAGACTAAAAAAACATGGCATTCCAGAATATGGTGGCATTTCTGCATCATTAACAATCTGCTGTGAGGAAATGTAAAAGCAGTGGATGAGTTTGCTTCCCTTTGGAAGAGTTGAGATGAGAATTAATACAAAAATAGTTCTAAAATTTCAAATTAAACCTTGCCATGCATCTTTTTACACAGAAGTTCTTATTTTTCAAGAGCAGCAGCACAGTCAAACTACACACTTGACTTTTTTTTTTTTTTTAAATTGTTTAGCTGCTGGCAGATATTGGCATTAATCTAAGCACTTGGAGGTTGTTATTTTAAGGATGATTGTTCTTGTGCATATTGACAGCTCCTGAAGCTTCTGAAACCCAAAATTGTTTCACAGAGAAGTCTTTATTTACTTGAAGAACGTTTAAAATCATGACTCATTGTGCGCAATTCAAGATTTCATTTTTAAACTGAACTTTCAGCTCCATTCATTATTATTTTTTGAACTCTTTCCTGAAGTTTTTCTTCTTGCCACAGCACACGGAGCGTCCCTTGCGATGCACGGAACCCTTGCAGCGTTACTGTCAGTCGCCCCGCTCCCGTCGGTAGCGACTCAGCTCAACCCAAATCTGTCAGCAGTGCAAATGATACCAGGTAGCTCCACTCCGTGACGTAGCAGTCTCGTTCTACTTCAGTCATCCATGTAACTGTTTCCACCCACTTGCATTCCACTAGATCATGTGCACCGTGCTTTTCCGTCCCATCACGTATTCCACTGGCTCCTTCATCCGTGTTTGATTTGAGTAGAATCTTATGTCGTAGAAACTGACCATTAGGCCACTCTCACAATTAAAATGTCTGAACAATATGGTAGTTTAAGCACGTGCTTCTGACATTTTGGGTCAGTAGCTAACAAGTCTGCTGGGTAAAAATGTCCATGAAATTAACATAATCCAGTCAATTCTTTAGTATAACTTTACTAAATAATTAAGATTGATAACTAACACTTGGAGCTAAGTTGACTCTTACATACAAATAAACCCAAGATGTGATTTTTTTTTTTTTTTTTTTTTTTTTAATTTTTTTTTTTTTTTTTTTTTTAAATTTTGTTTTTGTCTTCGTTTTTGTTTTGGTAAATAACAGTTTTGGCATTGTTATTGGCTGCTGTAATTATTTTGAAACATTCATAGAATCATAGAATGGTTCAGGTTGGAAGGGACCTTAGAGTCCAACCCCCCTGCCATGGCAAGGACACCTCCCACTAGACCAGGTTGCCCAAAGCCCCATCCAGCCTGGCTTTGAATACTTCCAGGAAGGGGGCATCCACAGCTTCTCTGGGCAACCTGTTCCAGTGTCTCACCACCCTCACAGGGAAGAATTTCTTCCTTATATCTAGTCTAAATCTACCCTCTTCCAGTTTATAACCATTACCCCTTGTCCTGTCACTACCTGTCCTTGTAAAGAGTCCCTCCCCAGCTGTCCTGTAGGCCCCTTCAGGTACTGGAAGGCTGCTATCAGGTCCCCCCGCAGCCTTCTCTCCTCCAGGCTGAAGAGTCCCAACTCTCTCAGCCTGTCCTCGTAGGGGAGGTGCTCCAGCCCTCTGATCATCCTCGTGGCCCTCCTCTGGACCCGCTCCAACAGCTCCACATCCTTCTTGTGATGGGGGCCCCAGAACTGGACACAATACTCCAGGTGAGGTCTCACGAGAGCAGAGCAGAGGGGCAGAATCACCTCCCTCGACCTGCTGGCCACGCTTCTCTTGATGCAGCCATTAGATAATTGCAAACAAGATGAGATGAATACAATTTTAGGAGGATATTTCATTCAACAAATAAGATTTCTGGTGAAATAAGATTTTACCAGATGCACCACAAGAGCACATGTTAATGTCTTAAGAAGGAAGTAAATTGAAACTTCATATATAATACCCTTCCTGTAAGTCTTTTCAGTTTAGTTGGTAAGATGCAACCTGCATCCTACAGTAGCTTCTAGACATACAGCTTGTAAGTGCAGGCCTTGTTTTTTGAAAAAAGGCCTGAATTTTTGTCTTTCATACTATGTGTTTTTATCCTTCATGCTTCCATTTTAAGCCCCCTGTTGAAAAAAGACAAAACAGGCAGTAATCTGCAGTGCTATGCACTTGAAAAGCCCCTTTCAAGTAAGTAGAATTCTAGGGATTTTTCCCTGGGAGGTTCTGGTGGCTTTGTATGCTGTGTGGAGTGATTAATTTGTTTTTATGATTTTGAAAACCAAATTCAGAACTTGTTTGATTATTATTATTATTATTTTTACTTTACACAATAAATGAAGGGGATTTTTTCTTGAGTACAGCACTTAAAGCCAAGGTACCTCTGTGCTTGAAGATAGGGAGATAGGAGGCTGGTTTTTAATATTTGTAGTCTTTGTTGTGATTTTGTACCAAATGCAACTGTCAGGTTTATCATTTGATACACCTGAATACAGTGGCATGGTTTCTGTATGTGCACACGAGTCAAAATTTGTGTAGGTTAGCGTTCTGACCATTTTTGCTAGTTCTAGAAAATAGTCATTAAGAAGAAAAGAAATAAGAATTCGACTTCTTCATTGCAATTCAATACACAATACTTTTGTGGACTGTAATATGAAAGTCGATGTGAATGCAGTGTTTTAGTCTAACTGCCTGTGCCTGTTTATCACACGCTTGTGTTTTTCTTAGAGGTCTTAGTTTCTCTCCTTCTGATGGTTACTTTTAAAATACCTTGTGACTTTTTCACTTGCAGCCTGGATTTGAAAGTAGCATTGCTTAGCTGCCTGTATTGCTTAGGATGGCTGTTTGTTGATGTTGTTTAATTGGTTTTGGTTTTTTAAGAAAAGTGGAAGAAAGTGTTATGTGGCTCTATGTGCAGGAGGCGTGGGGTCCAGCTGCTGCAATAGCGCAGAAGCATAAACTTTGGACACATTCCAGAAACTCATTAGACATTTATGGCACGATTATAGGCATTAAATATCTATAAAAGGTTGAATGTGGGGACTTGATAAACCAGTTCCACTAGGCAGTGCATAGTGCATAAATGCCACCATAGTTCTACTGAAGTTTTTCTTTGAAAAAAAAAATAAAATTGGTTCAATATAACGGGAAAATAAAATCCAAAGCAGTAATATTTAGTTTTTTGTGTTGAGCTTGATGATGGTTATAACAGATGACCTATATAAATGTTTAATTTCTAAACTAGCTGAGGTTATTATTCATCATTTTATATTTATCCAGAATCAGAGCAGAAATTTAGCAGGTCTCTTTAACTCCGTTTCTTTGCCTAAACGCATGCAGGCAACCTTTGTGGACACAGGCAGTAAAAGATTTGGGTGGCTAAGATGAGACCAAAGTGGATTTTAGGCATCTGGATTCAAAGTTACGATACGTAGACTTCTCTGTTCAGGTACTACCTTATTCTAGAGATGCCAGGAGTTTTTGAGCTCTTTGTGCAATTAGAAATGGTGCTCTTTATCTCCTTAGTATAACCTCAGCCTTCTTGCTGATAACAAGCTCGGCTTCCTGAAGAGCACTGAGGATTTTCACTCGTTCAGTTCCTCCTCAAACTTAAATAGTCTCGTTGAAGTTGCAGGCAGTGTAAAGCATCAGAGAACATTCATGTGGGAACAGAGTATCCTGATCTTTGGCTTCTCTTTTCAAGGTTGNTTTTTTTTTTTTTTAACAATTACGAAAACACCTCAAGGGGTAGGGATGTCTTCTCATATGTGTGCAGACTTTGTGGCCCCAGCTCTCTTTCATCTTTTTGTAGTTGTTAACTGTCAATGAGGGGTTTAACAATGTTCCTCATTTTCCAGAAATGTTTAGTTCATACTTCTAAAACATTAGGAAGCATCAATCACAGCTCTTCCCCTCTGTGCCTTAAAAAATGAAAGAGAGCCTTGTGCAGAAGGGATTTACCATACAAAGTTTTGGAGTATTTACTGTAAAACCTGGGTGGATTGATCAATGTCTTGGTAGCTGGAAAAAGGTGCCTGAAGACTTAAGGGCTTAAGACTCATTTCTCTCAGTACTGTTTCCCTTTCTGTTTAGCATACTTATTCATCTGGGCCTTGTCCTGAGGCATCTAAGTGTGCTCTGCTTTCTGGAGAAGGTAGGACCTGGGCTGTGGGCACAAGCAATCAGGCTGCTATAATGTAACACCGTGCATCCTATCTCCTGAGTTGTGGACCTTCCCTCTAGTTTCGACTTAGAGACTACGGGCTATGACTTTGTACTTGCCATGCATTAGAAGTGTCTGAATTAAGTAACCATCTTCATCTGATAACTGGCTTAGGTTATCACCAAGCTGAAGCACTTCTGATTGTATATCCAGAACGGGCACCAGCCATGTCCTGCAGCAGCTATCTTGTTAGTGTGTTACAAATCAGTAGTATAGATTTCCTTGGTATGGTCAACAGTAGTTTCACGTAGCTAATGCTTTAAAAGCTTAAAGTTTTTACCATAGGTAGAATGGCATAGCTAAAATTATATAAAAAGTCTTCAATTGGGGAAAAAATAGTATATGAGGGGTTTTCCATTTGCATCTCAGCATCAGTTTTCCTTTCTTGTTCCTTTCATGGTTCATGTCCTAGGCTTCGTAGTTTCTTCCTCGTTCAGTTAAAGTCATTAATAAATATGTAGTGCAATTCTAAGTTAATTAGTGCGATGGCTCTATTTAACAGGGGTTCCAGCGTCCCTGAAAACGATCGACTGGCTTCGATAGCAGCTGAGTTGCAGTTCAGATCCCTTAGTCGTCACTCCAGTCCCACCGAGGAGCGAGAAGGTGATTGTCACAATATTAGATTGTGACCGGGAGATGCTGATGATTTATGTCATTAACATATTTCTCTTTGTTTCCAGTTCTTACCCTTTCCAATTTTTTTTTTCACTTTTCCCATTCAGACTTCTTAGATTTTTAACTTTCAGGCTTTTATTTTCAGAGTAAGTTCGTCTGCTTTCAGATGTAACCACTGTTCTCTTGCTTTCCATATTGTTTTTGAATTGTACCTGAAGGAATTTCCTGGTGTCTTAGTAAGTTACGTTATCCTAAATGAAATGAGCACCATGGTTGCTGAATTATACCCCATTGGATAGTAAGTTTCTAAGTGCTGTTAGTGAAGTGTAAATTGGACCCATTGGGTCAGTGAAGAATTTCCAGTCCAATTCTTTAACTACCACTGCAGTATGCATAGTACAGATACTTGCTGTTATTTGAATCCAGGAAGAAAGAACAGGGTGGGTGACTTCATCCTGATCAAGGCCCCTCCTTCAGGTGTACCCAGCCCCTGTATGTGTGATATTTATTGTAATAAAAACAGAATCACAGCGTGGCTGAGTTTAGGAGGGACCTCTGGATCCGTCTGGACCAACCCCTGCTCTAGCAGGGCCACCCACAGCAGGGTGCACAGGGACATGTCTGGGAGGCTTTTGAAGATCTCCAAGGAGGGCACTTCACAGCCTCTCTGGGCAGCCTGTGCCGGGGCTCAGTCACCCGCATGGCACAGAAGTGCTGCCTGATGCTCAGATGGAACATCTTGTGTTCCAGTTTGTGCTCAGTGCCTCTCATCCTGGCGCTGGGCACCGATGAAAAGAGCTTGGCTCTGTCTTTTTTGTACCCTCCCTTCAGGTATTTCTACACATAGATACACATAGATCCCCCCTGAGCCTCGTCTACTAAGATGGGGTGTTCTGTGCAAATTGAAATGAAGTCGCATTTGTTGAAATCACAAAGAAAGCAGCGCTCATACTGTGATCATTCTGCAAAATGAAGCAGCTTTCTGCAAAACAAACAGCCTAGAAATTTGTCCTGAGTGATGTGTTTCAATTTATTTTAAGAAGACATTGAAAGTACTGTTTGTCACATGCTTACTCCCTTTTTAATGTATATTTATGAATGGGAAACTGACTTGGATTGGAATGATAAGTTTTTGAGGAAACTTAGAAGCTTATTTTCCTACTGACTTGTATCCCAGATTTGATTCTGCATGCCATGACCTGAAATGCTTCCTCAGTTGCTGGAGGAGATCTCTCTTGCTGTATAACTTGAATCCCATTTCAGCATAGCTCTAATAATTTGTTTTCTAAAGAGAGGTTGTTTTGCTAATTTGGGAGCATGCACTGCTGTGTGGTTGCCTTATATACTTGTGGAGCATATTAGTCCTGGTGTGCAAGATTTCAGTTTCTGCTGAATATGATTGCATAATCCTTAATATGAGATAAAGCCACTTCTGTGCTGACAGTATTATTTCTCTAGAACCATCATATCCAAAAGGAGATTCAAGTGGCTCATCCCGGCGGAGTTGGGAGCTCAGAACTTTAATCAACCAGACCAAAGGTAGGGGTCAAGGAGTCACTATAACGTAGCATTTCCTAACCTGTTGCTGTATTAAAAGGCTGAATCTTAATGCTGATTTGAAAAGGTTTTTGCAGCTTCGTTGTAGAAAAATCTAAAATCCTTGTTGCAGATGGAAGGTACTGCTAACAAAATCACAGTGTGTACCGACTGATGCGGGAGTAATTAAACTTCATAGAGGTCGTATCTCTTCAAGTCACTTAAAGGTGCAAGCAGTGTTGTCCTACCGTTGCAAAATGAGTACGTTTATCACTACAGCAACTGCAGAAATCCCAGCATGGGATTTTCTTATTCTGAGTGTCTAAAATTGTGTGATTCTGCGCTGTATATCCCAAATTCAGGGCTCTTGTGAGTCCCAGTCCTCTGTCCTGCTGCTTATTTTCATGAAAGTTAAAGTAACTTGATTACTTCTCAGACTCCTCTATTGTATGTACAGATATGTATACACAACTTGCCTATATTCTGGCTGACCAGAACATCATGAAACATAAAAAGAAGTTTTCTGTCATAAAAAGTTGATCTCTTAATGATATGGCTCATATAGAGATAATACAGATTTTTTTTTTCTGAAATTTCTCCATTTTTTTCCTAATTTTTTTTTTTCTGAAATCTAGAAGGCTAGTTTTTTGTTTGGAACATAAACTCTGAAGAAATTGAGTTGTTTTAATCTGGAAAGAAGAGTGGAGGACCAATGAATTTCTAAAAGAATGCTGCAAAGGGAACTGCTCTTACTCTCCACTGTGGACAAGACAAGGATTAAAAACTGCCAGGAGGCAGACGTAGTGTAGCTGAAGTGGTACTAAAGGCAGGCAGAAGAACATATCATTTGGGGCTATTTCGATAGCTCCATCTTTCAGAAGCTGTTAGAAAAAAAGCTAAACTACTGTCCTTCAGGAGTGACAGACGTGTATTTTTTTCTTCTTTACAAGGAGGGGATAAATTAATGCTTTCTTGAAATTTCTTCTATTGTCATTGGCTAGGATTCAGTTTCATGATAAGACTTCAGAGCTGGAGTTACCTAGTACCACTGCATCTTGGAAACAACAGAAATCTCATACAATTCTGTAGAGTAAAAAATTAACTGCCCTTCTGTCCTTGGCTCCTCTTAATGACCCTAACATATTTCCACTATCTACCTGTGGTTAATTACAGGGCAAATGTAAAAAATTTCATTGCATTTCATACATTTAACTTCCTTGCATCAATTAGGAGATATGTAGAGAAGTACCAGTATTCTCATTTTCCTTTAGTATCATTTTTGATTTCTTACGTGATTTTTGAAATGTTTTATTCTTTTGCTACATCTTCAATTTGATGCAAAAAATATTTGTCCTCTAGGTCAAGTCCCGTGGTGTAGTATCAAAAGGTAACACAATAAAATACGCAAACAGAATGTTTCTCAATCATAGAAATTGTTCATCGTTCTTCTTTCAGACACTGTTTCCAAACAAGCACCAATTGAAGCTGTTCAAAAGTCTGTTCAGTTGTTTGAAGAAAGGAGATACAGAGAGATGAGGAGGAAGAATATCATTGGCCAAGTTTGTGACACACCGAAATCTTACGATAATGTCATGCACGTAGGTTTGAGAAAAGTGACTTTCAAGTGGCAGAGAGGAAACAAAATTGGTAAGTTTGTTACACAACCTTTTATCAGGCTGAAAAAAAGATTAATTTTTTGAAGGAAGTCTAGGACTATCTTTTGAAATCTTGCATCTTTGTAGGCATAGGTAATACCAACTTTACTGAAATCAGGATCTTGAAATACAAAACGCTATTGCAGCTAGGATTTCCTTTATGTAGAACTTCAGTGAATTTTTCACTCCCCAAATAATAAGAAACAAAGGAGCGAAAGCATTTGGGAAGGATGATTACTTACATACGATCCTGCAGTTCCTGCACGTGATTAACTCCATAAAAGATATGTTGAGTTCTGCTTTTGGAAGAACCACAAATATGAGCACAATCTTTGGGATTCGTTTTATTCACCAATATTGTTGTTGCTGCCCACGTACAACTATTATTTCCTCTCTGGTTCAGGATTTGTGGGAAAATCTTCACACTCACGAGGATCAGATCAGCCTGCTGAGTTCATTAAAAATGAAAACATGATATAGCAATCAGGACTATAGATGTTTTATCAAGTGTTACAGGTTAAAAGCTACTTGAAATTTTAAATGAAGGTACAAGTGAATGACTTTTGGCAAGTTTTCAGTGATGTGTCTACTTACTGCAGTTCATGTGTGTGTCGCTTATTGAACAAAATGTAATTTCTTTTTCTTATTTTATAACTCTGCAGGCGAAGGCCAATATGGGAAGGTCTACACCTGTATCAGTGTTGACACTGGAGAGCTGATGGCTATGAAGGAAGTGAGTATTCAGTGTACGAGAATCACTGCTGCCCTTGCCTTTTTTCTTATACAAAAGTGCATGAGTTGCTGGGTGTTAAGGTCTTCTGAACATTGCTGTTAGCTGTCTCAAAAAGGATGGGACGGCAAATTGTTTCTTCATGTAGCCACAACTGCTATTTATCACTTGTTTTTTCCTTGACTTACTTAAGCCTTCTCTTTCAGCGTACGAGTTTCAACGTACATGTATGTAAAATGGATAATGGATAACTTCACAAAGATGTTGAGTGAATGTCAAATGAATCCTTGGTTAATACTTGTGAACTCTCATGAAGAGATCTTTAAATTATTTTGAAAAAGTTTTCTGATTAGTAAAAACGGTACACAAATTTATATTACTTTGCAGTATTTCATCTCACATTTTATTTCCTTTTTCTTCATTTCTTAGAGAAAAAGGTAGGAAGTGTCACATCGGATGCTTGTCAGCTTCTCTTGTAGTTTAAGTGAGCTAGGCTGAGTCACAAAACTGTTGATTAACCTGATGGGTACAGAAAATATAATTTTCAATATAGAAGTAAGTAAAGCTGTGGAGGTGTAGAGATCTTTCTTCCCTACAACACTTTGTTTTTTAAAATATTTATGCTGTTTAGTTTTATTGCATTTCCATATTTTTATGCAACGACGACCATCGAGCGTGCACAGCGGTTACCGTGGCAGCTGTTTGATGCTGCAGCAGTTGGATTTTTGTGAGCCAGTTCCTCCACATACACAGCACATGTGTGAGCTCACAGGAGCTTGAGCACAAACTATACTTTGGAATTTTTGTATGGAGCAAAACAATCACAATATCCTAGCAAAAAAAAAAAAAAGGCATTTATTTTTCTAGTTGTTGTCCTGTACTCAATTAATGAAATTTCTGCTTTCTACCAGCATAGTAAAAATAGCATTTTCCGTAACTTCCCAAGCATTTATTTTTGCGTGAATGAAAGCCTTAAGTCAGTTTTGCAGAAGATTTCCAAGGGAAATGCATCACAGCATATTGTAGGGAACTAGTGTAAACTGTGCCTTTAATCAAAGCCTTTATGACTGTTTCTTCCATGCCACACCTTTTCCTTGCGGCTGCGTCGTTCTCAGTAAAGAAACCCCTCAAAGAAAATCCCTTAGTTCCCTTTGATGCAATGCCTGGCAATTATTCTTTCTTGAGTGATAGCTGATGATGTTAGTTTCAGATCCTCTTGAACCGTATCTGCCTACCTACCACGTTTAAGCTAGAAGGCAAGCTCCAAAGCAATACGTACACGTGCACAAGTGTGTAACATTTAAGTAACAGCATTTTCTTCTTGTAAAGTTTATAAATCACCGCTTCGGTGTATAATTTCCCAAGAATAACCTGGGATCATTTTTTATTTAGTTTGGGAGTGGAGGGGTGGCATTTTGGAGCTTTTTGTGTGATTATACTGTTTCGGGGGAAAAAAAAATCTTTCAGCTGCTTTCTTGATGTTTAATTTGTTGTTGTTGTTGTTCCACAGCAGTTTGAAATTCAGTAGCAGCAAAATAATGAAAAATGTTTCTTGCAGATAAGATTTCAGCCTAATGATCACAAAACCATCAAAGAGACAGCTGATGAACTGAAGATTTTTGAAGGCATCAAACACCCTAATCTCGTTCGGTATTTTGGCGTGGAGCTCCATCGGGTAAGAGAACATCGCATATGGGGGCTTTGCATATAGGGTTGAGAAAATTTTAAGAAGCTTTGGATAATTGGAGGTTTTACTTCAGAACATTCTAGCTTAATTTAATTGGCTGGATGTCTCTGGGAACTACAGTGTGTCTTTCTTCCTGCGAATGTTAAGGTCTCTCTAAAACACAGTTAGCAGAAATCTGTTGGAACTGGTACGTAAATGGAGAGGGCTCACAGTAAGCGAATAGAGTGAGTAATGCTGGAGCTATTCTGCGCTGTTGTAAATGCAAACCACGTCGTGTACTTTTTGATAACTTGTGTGTGTATATAAAGACTAGAGAGCCAGCCTACAACTCTTCACTGTTAGCAGCAAAGTTTTCGTACTTGAGCAGCAGAAGCCTGCTTGTCTTACAGAGTTGGATCCCACAGCTGTGTGTTGAGATACCTGACTTTTTCTTACTCTCTGCTTTCTACATGCCTTTCCCACCCTTCCAAGTCTGAGGTCTTTCCTGTATCTCTGCCTATTCCCTGGTAGGGAACAGGACGCTGGGTGTCTAACTGGAAAGCGGCGTGTGTTTGACTGACTCATCAAAATGGATGTGTTCATTTCCCTGCCCATGGCTGTTTTGGAAGGGGACAAAGGCAGCTTTCTGTCTGCAGTTGTTTACTTGGGGACACAACTTTGGGTGTCTGTGCCACTGGGTCATTGGTTTCTCAGGCTAGTTCTAAGAGTTCAGCATCTTTGCCATTTTTTTTATTAAATCTGGCTGCAATTGACTGAAAGTTCAAAAATGGGCTTGGAGAGAGAGAGTGAGAGAGAGGGAACAAGTACCAAAGTCTTCCTTAGAGTGAGTTAGAGTTGGCATGCTTGTTTGAGGAGCAGACAGCAACAAAATCCGTGCCCTCCTCAAGCAATCAACACATGATAGTGCAGGAACTGAGGAAAAAAATATCTAACTTCTTGCTAAATATGCAAAGAGCCTTTTTGTATTTTTGCTTCATGTGCCTGCAAGATTTCCAAAGTGCTGTTTGGTTATACCACCAAATAGTATCAGTTGCATACAAATTACACAGTGAGACGTGAGAGAGACTTTTTCTGTAGTTGTGCAAAAGAATATTAGGATGAAGCATGCCCAAGAGAACAGTTTCGAAGAGATGATTCCTTGGTCAGAGGTACTTCCACTAAAGCTTGCCCTTTCACAAACAGTAGAAGATGGAAGGAAAACCTAGACCTAATTCAGTGTATTAAAAAAAAAAATTAAAACCAATGAAATTTGGTTTGATTCCCACAACAGGAAGAAATGTACATCTTCATGGAGTACTGTGATGAGGGCACTCTGGAGGAGGTGTCAAAACTGGGCCTTCAGGAGCACGTCATTAGGCTCTACACAAAGCAAATCACGGTGGCTATCAATGTACTGCATGAACATGGTATTGTTCATCGAGACATTAAAGGTAACGTTAACCAAAAAGGTAATGCTGTTGTTT
>WBMW01006453.1:889048-902346 GCA_013396635.1 Penelope pileata | reverse complement strand
TGAGGGATGTTTTTTCAGATTTAGCACACGTTATCTATGCAACAGTTGGGTAAAAAATCTTTCACACGTTTTTCAATTTTCAGTTTACAAGTTGGCTAGTTAAATGTTCACAGATGGCATTGCAAACTTACAGATTCTGCCTGTGATTTATATAGTTTTTGTAGAGGTGGTTAGGACTGTTGAGGATTCATCGAAACTCAGATTTTGTCCTTGTATTTCTAGCATTAATATACCGAGTTATGTAATGCTGTTTTTCTTCTCAGCTGTGCAAGGAACAGTGGCCTTTTCTGGGAGCTGACAGCAATGCGCTGTGCTAGGGTGGTCCAGCAGAACTTTTCCTTGTGATTCCTATTTTGCAGAAGAGTTTTAGGCTTTAGGTCAAATGGCTGATTAAACACAGTACTAAAAGCCTTGTTAAAAGATGTTGAATGGATATGGTAACACTATTTACGAGTGGTTTTTTGTTGTGTTTTTGGTTGTTTGTCCTTTCTTTTTTCTTTTTTTTTTCCCATACATTTATCTACTCATGCCTGGCTCTCAGATTTTGGTTACAAAATAAGCAGAATGGAACTACAGTAACAGAAGGGGGTTGCTTTTCGCATTTGCTTAAGGCACCCAGTGTCAGTCTGCATTTCACATTCATTTTTCTTTTCCTGCACCTTCCAAGAACATCCTCCATGTGTTCAGTTACCTTGTTTTCGTTAGTCTGACATATTTTGCTCACCTGTGGCAGAAGCTGAACAGAAGGTAGGGGAAGCAATGCACACAGTATGCCCCGCGAATGCTCATTTTATGACAAGGCAGTGCAACCCAACGATGCTGGGTTTCTATGTCCCTCTTGCTCACAGGGTTTTGAATCACCGCAGCAGTGTAGGAGGTTCCCAGTTGCTCTTGGTCCTTTGGCCTCGTGCTTCTCATTTGGGAAAAGAACTATCTACGATCCAGAGGCCTCCCACCCAGGTAGGCCACTCTTGAGTCAGTTTTGGCTTTTTTTCCTAGAAAACACTTTCCCTCACTCCCGTTCCCCAGCAGTCTTGCCTTTTCTGGTTCTCCTTCCTGACCAAAGATTTCTCTGCAATTGTGGATTTCCCTCCGTGCTTTTCACAGTGCCTTCCTTGTCCTTTACTTCATCATTCCATACCCAGGTTCTACTTAGCTGGATTGCGCTCTGCTGGAAGCTCGTGATCCAGAGGCTGACTGATAGGGATTTCTTTTGTGCTGCTCTGTGTCATTGCTGATTTCTGGATATGTTTCCAATTAGGTCTTTCTCTCATCAGAGAAATGCACTGAAGTGGGAAGAGCTGTTTAACAGAACTGTAATGCTACGTTGTCTGAGGGCATTGCCGTTGCAACAGGTTCCTCGTGCCAAACGTTGAGGTACTCCTTGGGAGTAAGAGCAGATACAAATGGGGTCACTGGGGACAGGTCTGTGTACAGACCTTCCCTAAACGTAAGGACAGAATTTGAAGACAAACTGCAGAGAAGGTATTGTTATAAAGGATGCCTCATGGTTACATTGCAAGTCTCTTGCTCTGTCTCCTTTTCTGCTAAAACTGCATCCTCAAGTTCTCAGGCTAAGAGCAGTAAAGAAAACTCTGTTTTTACTCTTAGCATAATCGTAGAAGATTTGCTCTTACACGTAGTCAGTTATTCTTATTTTCCTAATAGGAAAGAATGATAATACGTCATTCAGACGGTGTTAAAACTGCTTTTCTATGGGAATCTCACTGACAGATGACACTAGATCTCTCATGGCCAGTTTGCCAAGCATCACCTGGATCCCTTTCTTTCAGCATCAGATAAACAATTACTCTTAAGAGTTGTTTAAATGTATCCCGCAATTGGCAAGTATCTGGTGCTCAAAAATTAACTCGTTGGGTTAGTAGTGTCCACTGGTGCCACCGTTGTCCTTCAGATGCTATTATGGCATCCGGTTCTCTGAGCATGAAAGATGCAGCGGGACACGGCTGCTGTGAATCCTTTTTCAACCTGTGGTTGTGAGAGAAGCTGAGAGCAGCACTGGCTGCAGCTGACTGCTGCTCTTTATTAGTCTGCCTCTATGTGTGCTGGTGCTAGTACGTAGCAGGTGAGTCAGTCTTTTTGGATACTTTTACTTTATCCTGCCTGCTGGATTTTAACCCCGGTAGCTTAACCCAGCTTTCCTCAGTTATTAATTCTCTTTTTGCAACGAAACTGTACTGCTGAATGATAGAGAATGATGGAACATTTGATGCCGAAAAGGACCTCTGGACATCTCTGGCTGAGCCCTCTGTTCGCATCAGGGCCATCCTCAGTGTCAGATCCGACGTCAAGCTAGATCAGATTGCTCAGGGCCTTGTCTGAGTTATGGGTATTGCCAGGGATGGAGATTCCCTCTTTCTTGGCTCCCTGTCCCAGGGATTGATCATCTCCATTGTGAACCCTTTCCTAATGCCTCTCTGGAGTTCGCAGATGTTTCCGCAGATGCGGAAGAACTTCTTCACAGTGCGGGTGACGGAGCACTGGAACAGGCTGCCCAGGGAGGTTGTGGAGTCTCCTTCCCTGGAGATATTCAAGACCCGCCTGGACGCCTACCTGTGCAACCTGCTATAGGGAACCTGCTCTGGCAGGGGGGTTGGACTCGATGATCTCTTGAGGTCCCTTCCAACCCCTGCAATTCTGTGATTCTGTGATTCTGTGATTCTGCTTGTGTCCATCATTTCACTGTGTGCCTTTGAGGAAAATTCTGTTTCCGTCTTTGTGATACTGCTACTCAGTTGAAAACAGCAGTAATTTCCCTCCCCCTACGCGCCCCCCAGCCTTCTCTTCCTCAGGCTAAACCAACCCATCTCTCAGCCTCTCCTTGTACGTCGCGTGTAGCACCCTCTGACCGTCCTGATGCCCCTGGGCTGGGCTCGATGCACTGTGTCCACGTCTGCCTTGTACTGGGGAGCCCCAAACCAAGGCACAGCACTGCAAGTGTGGTCTCACAAGTGCTGAATTGAGAAAAGTTAATCACTTAGGGTCATGCCTGGTGCCTTCTCTTTGGGAGAGCAAGGCGTGTTACTTAGAGTGCTCAGATTACACGTTCAGCATGAATACAGAAAATGAAGCCATTGTGTCCGAAACTTCAGTAAATCAGAAACCTGTGGATGAGACGCTCCAGGCCATGATGTCTTCATCAAAGTGTTATTGTACTCTTGGTAACTTCTCTGCCAGTTCTCTCAAATTTCTGCTGTTCCTGCATTCGTGTCTTTGTGATGAGCACAGGGGAAGGAAGGTCATCCGACAAGAGGCGGAAGGTTATTCAGAAGGAGGCTATGGGCATGCCTCCTGCTTTCTAAGAGGCTGTGTAAGAGAGGATGCTAAAGCTGCTTCTCTCATCAAATGGTGGCATTTGGCCTGAAGCAAGTTGTTTCTTTAATGAACTTTGCTGTTCCGCTGCTTAAGTAGTGGCTGAGGAGTGGCTATGAGCTGCCTGTTGGTGGAATTACGCCACGTTTGTCATGGGGATTTTGGTACTGCTGCTTGGACTCTCGGTATTGAGACCAGCAGCTCTGGAAGATCACACTAGTGTCAGTTGTCACCGTGCTTAATATGGGACTGAGGTGGCACAGAGATACAGAGCACTCAGCTGGCGTGCTGTTTGCTCCAGCAAGAGTACTGCTTCTGCTGACTGCTCTGCTTGCAGCCTGCCAGGGCCTTCTGGTGGAAATGGCAGCAGGACGTTGCAGAGCTGTGCTGCTTCTTGCCCCCCATTAATTACACCCGTTGGAGCTGTTCAGGCAGTGCATGTGTAGCAGAGGAGGAACAGATGGTGGTGTTGCACCTTTTTGTTCTAGCCATGGTTTCTGGTTTAACTTTGCTTATTAGCCGTGCAGATGTGGTAGGAATTCTGTGATGTTTCCAATCACGGTAACTGTTGAGGCTACAAAGGATTGTGCATCCCCAAAGTACTGCTTTTCCATCCCCTGTTCTCTTACCCAGGTCCTGCTGGATTCTGGGGAGATGCCATCCAAGGAGGAGAGCCTTTTTAAAAACTCCTTCTAGAGCTTGGTCGTGTTCTGCAGAGCACAGACCGCACAGCCCCAGAAGCCCCAGCAGGCAGCGCATCAGTGGAAGCCTCATTCAGCAACCAGGAAAAGTCAGCAACACGAGTCCTCAAGTTCTGTCTCTTTCTTCCTGGTGAAATTTAGAAATTTGGGTTTGTGTTGCATTTGGCAATTCCAGGTGTATTCAGGAAAAGGGCCCAAAGGAGTTTTCACAGTAACATTTATGCTAGAAAATTGTCATTATTTTTTTGATTTTTTCTTTTTTTTTTTTTAAGGAACCAATTCAGTCTGGAAGGCCTTACAAGCAGTTTCTCAACTGCATTAAACCCAGTTATCACCATAACTTTAGATTCAGTCGGAAGAGGGATCTTGGACATCAGCTCAGGCCCTTTCCACCCCCTTCAGTAGCTTCAGAAGCGACTTTATGGCCTTCTGTGAAATTTGCATGTTCCTTTCTTGAGGAGCCAGAACAGGGGTTTCTGAAACATCCTTGTAAAATATTTGCTTGTGACGGCCACTTTTCCTGTGCTCTCTGTAGGGTAGTCTACCCGCTTGCTGGGTAGACTTTCCAGGACTGGGAAACGGCCAGGCACAATGTCTAGAAGAGTTGTAGTTACCGAATGTTAGTTCTCCTGTCTGACTTCTAAAAGACTTAGAGTAATCGAAGGTTGGGACCTTCTGCTAATCAATTTCTGCTGTTTCTCCTCCTTTTAGTGCAGATATGTCTAACGGCTCTTGGACTAAATACATTTTCCTTTAGTTACCAAACATCCTCATAGCTGTAAGGGGAATCCTTTGAGAAATGCGCAGAGGGTTGGCATCATTGACCTGCACTGCCTTTTTTGACTTGAGCTTTGTGAGGACTCTCTTTATTTTCCATTCGTATCTTGGAGGTGCCCAGCCAAGCTAGCTGGAAAAAGTCATCAAGTAAGAGAGCATAAGAGAAAGAAGGAGCAGCCAACGATTCCTGCACTGACCCTTGTTTAAGGTAGAACAAAAGTGAGAAACTTCTTCAGAAAGGTTATGTTCAAAAGAGCCGTTTCTTAAAGAATCTTCTGTGAGGGGGGAAAAGGCTCTGTGTAGCGAACTCCTGCCAGAGCAGGCAGGCAGTTTGGTTCTGTGCGTACCATTCATCTTTCCTGAAGAGAAATCACAGCTCAAGCTGCACTTCTGCCAGGAGACCTGCAACCTGCTTCTGGTTTCATTGTGCTACCTGCAGAATCCGGGATTTGGCCTGACCTGTACAGTGAGCTCCTTCTGTGTTGTTTTCTCTTGCCTGTCAATGTGTGTTTTGGCAGGATGTTGAACAGAAGAACCCGCTGCTTATCAGGAACACTTGGCTCACTTTGCAGTGTAGTGCAGAGCAAGCAACTTGAAGCCAACTGCAGGGTTCCCTTAGAGAATTTCAACTATGCTAGGGGAATTTTTTATTGTGTAAGCTGGCAATGTAGCCAGATACTGTAATGGCAGCCCTCCTCCAGAAACGATTCTGGAAGTAGAGCAAAACAGGAGTGGGCATTTGGTGGTATATGTAATAAACAAATGCTGTAAGCTCAGTTCTGTGAGCCTGTCGTGATGACACAGCTGCATTGTATCATCTGTCTCGACTCAGCAGAACTGGAGGGATGGATACGGGCAGGTATGCGTCAGCGGCCTCTGCCACTGCGCTTCTTGAGAACAGGTTCTTTCGCAGTGCAGCACTACAGGAATAAGCACTGAAATTCGTACGTTTCTGGAGGAGCATTTCTCATAATGAAGCGTGTGTGTGGAAAGCCGATGAGTTAGCCTGCTGCAGTGTTCTCCGCTTTGAACATTTCTTGTTGTCCTCTCCCAGTATGTCCAGCATTAGCTGAAACCCGCCAAAAATCCTGTTGGCCAATTGGGAGCGGACCCTTTGGGGAACATCACTAATGCTATCATATTCCACACTTAATCCACAGGTACAAATCTGTGTGAATTCAGCTGTTACCTACCGCGTACCTTGCAGCAGTGCATCATGCTGAGTCCTCCTGCCTCCGTTCAGCCCTGGTTTAACAGGTGTTACTGCTTCCCTTTGTGTTTCCTAGGAGCCAACATCTTTCTTACCTCGTCCGGACTGATTAAACTGGGAGACTTTGGCTGCTCAGTGAAACTGAAGAACAACACCCAGACAATGCCTGGAGAAGTGAACAGCACTCTGGGCACCGCAGGTAAGGAAGCATGTGCTGGCAGAAACTTGTCCAGTTACCATGACAGAAGATAGCTCTATCAAAAGTAAAACAATATGGTTCAGGAAAACTTGAGTTTACCTTAGCTAGTTAGATGTGCTTTACATCCATAGGCCAAAAAGTGAATGTTCCCATCAGTGAATGTTGTAACTGGAAAAGCAAAATGCTATTATTTGTCAGGTTAACTATGAAGATTCTGGAGATTTTGTTTTCTGGGATTTTGTGTTTCTCTGCAGCCTTACTGAAACAGCAGTGTTCTTATGGAACAGCTGCTTAGTCTGTTCTGTTTCTTTTTTAAATGAAAATAACAAATATAAATATATAAAAATATATTAAATAGATGTATATAAATATAAAATAACAAATATATATAAATATATACTGTACGACCACTTTCACTATCGCTTTTCAAACCGATAGACAGTTACGCTGCAGATGTGTCAAACAACAAGAAGCCAAAGGCAGCACATGACAAAACAAGAAAAGCTAAGTGGTAATTCACTCCAGATGTATTAAAAGCATTTGGTTTGCTCCGTTAATCGCTTCAGTATATACTGATCCTTGTGCTGCATAAACTGATGGCAATGTGTGTGTTGTTTCAAAGCGTACATGGCTCCAGAGGTAATTACCAGAGCTAAAGGAGAAGGGCACGGACGTGCAGCAGACATCTGGAGCCTGGGCTGTGTTGTGATAGAGATGGTCACCGGCAAGGTAGGTGTTTCATCTGCTGGCAGAATGCAGAGCGTCCGTAGCGCTTTGTCTGAAAGTTCTGATCTCACTCCCAGCAGTAAGTCCATGAGTATCAGGGTGGCTTCTAACTTCCTGGGGCACGGACATGTATGGATTGTGGCATAGCGAGTTGCTCACTAAACCCTGCACCTCACAATTCTGTTACCTGTTGCAGAGGCCTTGGCACGAATATGAGCACAACTTCCAGATCATGTACAGAGTGGGGATGGGTCATAAACCCCCGATTCCTGACAAAGTGAGTCCAGAAGGGAAAGACTTCCTTTGCCACTGCCTGGAAAGTGACCCAAAGATGAGGTGGACAGCCAGCCAGCTCCTCGACCATCCTTTTGTCAAGGTTTGTCTCTCAGCTTTGGTTGCAAAGACTGTAGATGGGAATCAAACCACCCTGAGTTGGCCTTGTCACGTGCGGCTGTGCCACGGGGCTTCATATCGTGGGGGGAGACCGATACTGAGTTGATGCTCCACAGAGAGCAGGTTTGGGAAACTGAAGAGGCATGTGCGTTGTTGCTTACAAACATTTAGCTAAAAGAACCTGGTGTGCACCACGCGGTAGTCTTTGCTGCTTTCAAGATGCATTCTCCTTAGATTAAAGACTTGTTGAGCTTCATCTTCATGGCAGTGAATTGGATCTGGAGGGCTGTGTTGTGCCTGAAACTTCAGTGAGTACGTATGCACAGACTCACGTAACGTAGAGATATTGGTCCCCGCCATAAAAAGTAAAACAAGCACATGCTTGAGAGCTCTACTGTCCTTCAGTAAAAGGGCCTGCTTTTAAGTTCACGCTGTTATTGACTCTAGCTGGCATTTGGCATTACTGTCACAAGCTGCACTTATTGCATGAATTTTGGTTCAGTTTTTTGCTGGGAATATTTTTACCTATTCTTTAGCAAACACATCTGGGTGTAGCAGTAGTTGTAGCCAAATCCCATCTGTCACAGAGGCAGAACGCTTCTTCAGGCACCTATGAGTCGCATGGTGACAGACGGTGGAAACATCAGTTGCCAGACAAGAACAGTTGTCATGCATCATCATCGTAACAAGGGCGAAAGAAAAGTTAGAAGTTGTCCCTTCTGTTCAGTGAAGGTGCTGCAGAGATCGCCTCTTGCTATCTTATTGCTGCAGTGGAGAGACTACTGAGATTGTTGCCTTTTGTCCCCTTCGCAGGTTTGCACAGATGAAGAATGAAGTTGTTCACTCTCTGGCCTTTTTAATTCTGGCAAAAATACCTTTTAATCACTACTGTATGTAATATTTACATAAAGACTGTGCTGAGAAACAGTACAAAAGTTGAACTTACGAAGACTGCACAAGTGACGAGCGTCACTTTCTCTGCTGCTCCTCTATGTTGTACTTGGCACATGTTGCTCACGTGACAGTGTCTGCAAGTTGAAAGAAGCTGCATGTTTCCGTGGAAGTGCCATTACTACTGTATACGGACCATACCTTTTTTGTTCTTTTTCCTGTTTCTCATTTGATTGAGAACTGTAATGTTAATACGTAGTATTTTTGAACTCTTTAGGTTCAGAAAAATGCTGTAGTGTTATCAGGCATTATGGACCTTGTTTTTTAATCTGTTTGTTGAGTGCACTGACTGTGAACTTTTACTGGTTTTTTGTTTATTTGTTTTTGGCAAGCTTCAGATTTGTTATGCACAAGGCTGATTAATGAAATTTTAAAAAAAAGTTTTTTTCTCAATAAATGGTTTATTTTAGGAGATGTTGGTGAAGGCTTTTTCTTCTGAAAGTAAGTATGGAACAGCGGGGGATACGGGGAGCTGTCAAATTGAAATTTTTATTATTGTTATTATTTTAATTCCTAACTTGTAAGAGTGCAGAGCTAACCTACCAGGAATGACCATCTCTTCTGTTGCTCTAGTCAGTGTCTTGTCAAGTACAGATAATGAAGCGTTCTGCACTGCACAAATGATGATGGAATTGAGGTTCCCCCTTCGCTCCCTCCTGAGGAAATAAGGTGACGTGCAGTTCCCTGTGCTACCCCTTATGTTAGGGACAGAGCCCAGCGCTGAATTAACTTTCTTCTTGGCCACAAGAACTACAAACAGAATGGCCACAGAAATGCCAGGCGGACTAAAAGGAGAATCAGTTAAGATTGTTCCTGAATACCCTTTGGCAAAAACAAGAACTCATTTTTAAGAACTTTTGAAATCAATTGCTGATCCTGGACTTTAATCTTCCCTTGTTTTTTAATAGTTGTCAATCTCAAAAGATGGAGAGGGGTTAGAAGAGGTAGCTGCTAGAAGAAACAGCCTGCACCATTTGATCTGTTGAGGTATGATCGTTTTGTTTGGCTTGCTATTCCAAACAGTTGCCCTGTAACTAGTGCATGTTTGCCTGTTTCTGTTACAACTTCCGCCCTTAAAATGGGTAAGTGGTAAGGCACAGCAGAGAACTTGCTTTTAATATTCTGCCTCTCTCCTCTTCATCTGTGGTATGACAGGTGAGGTGCAGCTGGATGAGCAGCTGAGAAGGTGTCCTCACAAAGCGACATGAGCATCTAGAAACGCAGCAGCGCCTCAGTGGGCAGGCCCCAGTGCGGTGTAGTTAGGCTTAAAAAAACCCACAGTGCTCAACTTGAAAACTTTTCTTGTCTTTCCTATTTTCAGTTATGATAGGAGGGGAATTACTTTGTTGTCCTAAGTAACCATGTAGGAAAGTACCTGCGGTTGAGGTCCACCCACAGCCTGCTGCACTCTTCACTTTTTGGTACATCCCAGGTATCCCATTTGTCCTGTTTCAGTATCCTTGTACGCAGGCAGGAAGCAAGAATGGCTTTCAGGAGTCAGGAGAAAGGTGAAAACTGTTACGAGGTTGTTGCAGATCAAAAGAAAACTCATTCACTGCACTTGACCTTTTTATACTTTTATTTTTGTATAAACAAACGTAAGACTACTTTTGTTAAGGCAGCTGTAGACCATACAGTTGTTTGTGGGGAAGAGGGGCAAACACTGATTCCTACTGACAAATGTCACCCTATAACAGAGCGAAGGGGACTCGGTTGCCTTTGGCAAGTACCGTTAAGCTTTCTCTGTTGGCCAGTGGACGCTGGAAGGGCCCAGGGTTGCAGTCCGTGTGCGCTGGGACTTCTGGGAGGATCCAGGACCGGCGCGTTTGGCCCTGTGCCTGTTACAGTGGCTGCTCCCAGGAAAATCAGTATGAAATACTCTAAATGCTCACTGAGAGGTATTTATGATGTGCTTGGTATTTTCCTCTTGGAGGAGTGGTACTGTGTACAGTTAGAGGGGAAAGGACTAAGATTCACAGGGGATGGTAAATGTCTCTCTACCAGCACGTTAAGTCAGATGTTCTTTAAAAAGAGGGAAAAAAAAGAGCTGATCTTTACCACATTAATATGTATTTGCTGCTTAGAACTACTCACACCTGGCTATAGGGTTTATTCTACCACCATGAAATGCCAGCTTGAAGAGATCTTTTTTGCTCTCCCATCCTCACCCACTTGCAAAGAACCGTGCATGGTACCTTCAGGGCTGGCTCACGCCTACGCCAGTTACTGTAGACTGTCAGATGCTACTACCTGCTATAAATCTGTTTCCCACTGTTAAGATTGTTTTAGCCAATACAGGTGTGTGGTAGCACTTCAGCATAGAACGGAGAGCTTTGTACGCATGGCAGTATCCTCTGGCTGTACTTCATATGTTAAAAAATTAACCAAAAAGTCCATGGTTATTTTTATGACATACCATACAACTTATTCCAGAATGTTTCAGAGCATAGAAATGCATGTGCGTAGAAGACAAAAGCTTACAAAACTGGACCTGCACAAGACCCAAGGCCTATTCCTTCCTTTAATATTATGCTTTTTACTAACTGCATCCACTCTTAGAAGTCATCACTTACTGCCCCACGCTGAAAGCACCACTGCACCTGCTCTTGGCATACTGCACATCAAAGGGTTGTTTCTAGAAGAGCTGATGTACAGAGCAGCAAATGCATATTTCATGGAATGACTCATATGCTGCTGCAATGGCCTCTGTTACCGCTGGCTTCAGTTTTATTACAGCAAAAGACAAATGGTTTTTTACCAGCTGCTAGAAGTACAACTCTAAAGACCGCTCACCTTCTTTTCTAAAGACACAGAGGCTGCTCATCTCCAGACTGTCATGGCTTAGTCCTATGTGCAATGAGAATGCAACATCAATGGAAGTGCCAAGAATACTCCCCACTAGTCAGTACCAATATCTTTTGAGTTTAAAAGTTGGTTTTTTTTTTTTTTTAACCTTAACTGTTGGCAGTTGCAAGTCCCCTCTCTTCCTTTAAAAAACAAAGCAACAACAAACCAAGAGGAGGGCAGCCAGCAATCAGTACGAGGGATGTGAGAGCAACACAGTTTTCCCAGGGGATGTGATTCTACACCTAATTCAGAAGGGCGTCAAAGCAAGACCTGACAGGCATAAAATACTGCAAGCCATACCCCTAGCTTAGATCTCTCTCCCACTCCCCCTCTTTTCCCCTAAAGAAAAGCAAAAGATAATTTCAGTATTACCTCAGACAATGTTACGAGGCACCATGTAAAGCAGTTTTTCAGAAGACGGACAAGCAGATGAATTAGGTTCACAACAGTATGGGTGTGGGGCAGTAACTTTTAATGCACGCTTTGTATTACTTTGTTACAGCATACCCAGTTGTTTTCAGTTCCCATCACTGTTAGAAAGGCCTAGAATTTTAATCTGTGTTTAAAGCTGAAAGTAATTTGTTACCTATTTTTTTTCCCCAAACTATGAATGGCATTTATTCCCAAAAGAATTAGAGGTTTCAGCTATACCACTAAGTATTGCCTGGGGAAAGATGTGACAGCGGGTAGCTTAGCACTGCTCTGGCCACAGCTCTGAATTCCACTCCAGGTTATGCCACGGCAAGGCTCTGAGCCAACAGAGTGGGCCAGAGTCTGACTAGGGCCAATGTGGTGCTCACTGTGGGAATAAATTCCAGATGTAAGAAAACCTCTACTCCACTCCTGTCAGTTCAGCAGAGTTGTGATACTGGAGTCACCAAGCAGTGCAGCACCTCACTGTATTTGAACATTGACGAATTATTGTTTTTAAACTGTTAACATGTGAACTAGCCAGCTATCAATTGTAATCATCATCTCGCAACAGTCTTCTGACATTTATCCATTCCTTAGCGCAAGTTAAGATAAAGCCAGTACCTCAGCAACCACGGGTTAGTTTCCAGGTAGCGTCTCATCGTACCAGCACACTGGATTTTTTCCCTTCAAAACTTAAGACACTTTATACGAAAACAAACTGGCCAAACAAATGCAAACCTGTTGTGAAGAGGATACGAGGGAGTGCGTCTTCCAAGTGTGTAATCCAGCCGAATCCCCAAGAGAAAAATAACAGGAGCGCAGAGTCCGATACGCATGGCAATTGCTTTTCCTACCCTTTGACCTCCCTCGCAGGACCAAGATATGCACTTAAGAGTTTTCAGAAGTTGCATTTGTTCCCTTTGGATTGAAGCAGTCTCTGAAGATACTACTTTTGTTTCTGCTTGTTGTCATTGTTGCCATAGGTGGAGCCCTTGTTAATTTCTGTAACGCCTATCATCCATCTGACACCAACAGAAGCTGCAACATAAAAATACAATAAAGTTAAAAGCCTGCTTGCAGAGAGGGGCTGAATGTCTGCACACACACATACAGCATTCTGAAAGAGACGATCAGCATTCTCTGCTTTACGGAGTTACAGCATAAAGTACTTCACCTTCGGTGAAAGGCGCACGCACACGCCCATTCGCCAGGTAACTGACCTTCACTCACTTCTCTGTGGAAGAACCCGGGTCGCTGGCCTAAGCCTTGACTTGTTCCCTCCCAGCAGCAGGGAGAGGCAGCACGAACCAGCACGGGGCTGCGAGGCGCAGGCGTTCCATGCTCAGGCTTTGAAATGGGGGTGCTTTGGGGTTGCTGCTTTTACCCAGCTCTCGGGAGGTAAGTGATAAACTGTACTCGTGTGTCTGCGTGTGATGGGAAGGGAGCAGCGCCTGCTTTCAACAGCCCCAGCGCCCAGAAGAGTACCAGCAAGGGCCTTCCATCGCTTGATCAACAATGAAGATATAAGTTGTGGGCTTTCTTAACTCTAGCTCATGAAATAATGTTTTTAAGAGGATGGGTTAATTTAAAAGACTTACAGTTGATAAAGCAGTGATAATCTACCACATAGAAGGACTTTTTTAGTTTACTGTTAGTGCCTGAAGCGACTGCACGTTAAATACAACTTCACCTAAACCCTCACTCTCCCTTCACAGGTGTTTTTTTTTTCCCTTTTTTTTTTTTTTTT